>MJUU01055682.1:9563-60935 GCA_002080025.1 Modiolus philippinarum | reverse complement strand
ATATAGTCATATACCAAATATGAAATCAATATGTCAAGCGGTTACAGAAAAAAACTCCGGAAACTTAAATTTTTAAAAATTTCACTAAGTCCAAGGGCCATAACTCTATACAAAATCAGCCAACCCGAACCAAATTCAATCTTGATCTGTATCTCACCTAAATATAGTCATATACCAAATATGAAATCAATATGTCAAGCGGTTACAGAAAAAAAACTCCGGAAACCTAAATTTTTAAAAATTTCACTAAGTCCAAGGGCCATAACCCTATACATTATTAACCGACCGGAACCAAATTCGGACTTGATCTGTATCTCACCTAGATATACTCATATACCAAATATGAAATCAATATGTCAAGCGGTTACAGAAAAAATCTCCGGAAACCAAAAAGTTAACGGACGGACGGACAGACGGACGTATAAAAAAACACGTATGGACGTGAACTGAACAATTTCAAATTCAAAAGGTACAAATACTTTCATATTTCATAATGTATAGTTTCAAGTGGCGACAATATGTGCCGGTATATTCGGCACATATTGTCGCCTTCAGTGACGTTCTCATGGCATTGACAATACCGGCACATATTGTCGCCGGCGACAATATGTGCCTTTAATGTCCAGCACATATTGTCGCCGGCGACAATATGTGCCGCTAAGGTCTGCACATATTGTCGCCGGCGACAATATGTGCAGGGGCGACAATATGTGCCGTAACACCGGTTACGGTTTTGATTTATGGCCCTGTCACACTTTAACTTTCCAGCTAATGTTCGAAAACTTCGAAAATTTTAGTAAAAAAACGATAGCGCTTGCTGAAGAATTTGCAGACATTCTCTTGTTGGACACATTTTTACATCAGACTGATGATTTTCAACACACGGGAAACTAATGACTTACATGCAGCATACAAAACATAACAGGACATACCATTATCTAAAAAAAAATATTTTAGTAGCATACTTGAAGTATGCGGAACGCGTGCACAACGGGCGTCTAACGAACAGTCGAACGCCTACATGGGTGAAAGGTCATATTTTGATGATCTTTCTTCAGATCAGTCAATTATTTTTCCCAGTCAAATCAAACGATGTTAAAACAGAAATGAAACCGAAAGATTAGCAGAATTACAGGATAGGTAACAGCAAAGAAAACCACAAATTTTATTTCAAATGACCTCAATCAATGTGATGTTGAAACAAAGCATTAATTTACATTTTTTGGAATGATTTTTTTTACTTGTTCATAAACCAGTCATTTATAACACAAACACTGGCCGACACATTTTACACTGTACTCGTTAAATACAAGGAATCATGTGTTCGTTTATACACGTTTTAAACAACAGCCTATAAGCGTGTGTATAACATACCTCTGACGTTCATCCAATGTGTGCATATTGTATTTATCAATCAAATGTTTGCAAACATTGCAAATTTTGAGCATTTTCAACATTTTTCGACCCAACTGATGTTACACAACGCATGCCAGTGTGTGGTCATTTTGTAACTTATAAAAGAACATGCCTCGCAATGTTAAAAAGTAAACGACAATTTTTCGCAGGAAAAAAATGAAAAAAATCTATAGATGATTCAGTATTGGTACTTTGGTTAAGGATTGAACTATTCCATATTCTATTTTGTGCATGTGCCAATGATACTTGATTGTGGTAATTGAAAGGCGCCATCTAGGTTTTGAATGTTATTCTGAAGTATTGAAATATAATGAAATTCAGATATATTTGGCAGTGGAGGTAATCCCTCCTAGCATTTAGGAGATCATTTAGGAATATTTGAGAATTCGAACGCTGTTTTCTTAACACACAGCTTTGTAGATTCTTAATTTTGAAATAGGTCATATATGTGGAGGATCCTTTATTGCCAAGTTATTGGTGAAAAATAATTGAAATATGTCATATGTGTGGAGGATCCTTTGTTGCCAAGTTTTTGGTGAAAAATAAATCATAGGTTTTCACCATGAAGAAATGAAATGAAGCTGTAATGTCAGCAATGTTTTTGTACTGCAAATCAAAACAGAGTGCATGTATCATCTCATAGTAAGGTCTCCAAGTTTCATTCAAGCAGTTTAGCAATTTATTTTGTATGAACATGATGAAGCAGTTTAGCAATTTATGGCTAATACATGTCGATTCTTATATACGGTACAGAAGTACCTCATGAGCGAGTTCTGAACAGAATTTCAAAATAGGGGTTGTTTCTGTTAACTATATCGATTGACACTTTTCAATTTTTTTCTCCAAGTAAATAAGTACATTATTTCTTTCATACTGCAATTTTAAAGAAAATTTTCTTCGTGGAATCTTTTCGGTTACAAAATATTTGGAGTTTCTATGAACATAATTAGTAGAAACGAAATTAAATTAACTTTTAAAATGCACGAATTTGACTATGACTTTAGATTTATACCTACACTGATAGGTGTTGAATGAAAAAAGAAATACAAACTACTTTAGAAGAAAGTCTCAATGCACATGTCGAAAATATATGTAAAAATACATTTAACCTGTCAAAAACCTAGTAAAAACCTACTACAAACGGCATAAAAACCGCCAGAACGTACTATTAACGTAGTAGAAACTTGATGGACGTGTAAAAGACGCATTAACAACTTTAACAGGTCGTGATACAAAATTGATTGAAAAATACCGTCATATAAAATCGTAGTGAAAACCTATTAAAAACTTGCAATGGTTGTATTGCAAACTTTAAGGACGTAGTAAGAACGTAGCATAGACGGCAGATAATTTCACCCCGTCTGTGCCAAGTCCATTAAGTTTTTGGCCCGTTCATTCCACGTACTTTCTACGTCCACGCAGTTCTCAATACGTTCTTAGTAGGTCTTTACTACGTTTTGTCACCATCACGTTCTCACCACGTTTGTTTTGAACATGCTCAAAATTATTCCACGTCTTTCACGTCCTTGAAGTTCGTACTGCGTTCAATAGAATTTGCACTACGATAAATCAAGTTTCTATCACGCATTTACTACGTTCAGCAAGTTCTTGCCACGTTAATTTGATTTTAGGACTTCATGAGAACCTAGTAAGAACTTTATCCAGTGTGACGGGGGTTTAAACAATTGTATATAATGTTATGACGTTTATTATTTTGTGATTCAAGATTCATTTTTACTTAATACTGGGAGAATTCGAAACATTATTTTTTACTGTCTTCGACCTTTCAATAGCAATAGACCATATCCGACCTTTGGTATTAGGATTTACCAGACTACTTTTCAATACGTCACAGTATAGAAAACGTCACGTCATAGAGCATAAAACGTCATGAAGTTTGTCACATGGGGCGGACACGTTTGTGACGTAGGGTGGACAAACAACAACTGGTGAATCTGAATACCAGAACTCGGATATTGTCTATTGCTGTTGAGTTGCAACGAGACAATACCGCAATGGAAAGGGGGTGGCACGCCATAAACACCATTTCTTTTGAAATCCCTGTACTAAGTCACGACCATTGCAGTAAATGTTTTTCCGGTGGTTTTGCACCAGTTTTGTCCATTTGCCTTTCGGTTGTTGGCTATTAACAATTCTGATTGTGTTCTTTAGTATTTAAATCGGAGTACTCCTTTTCTCGCAAGTCTCTGTGTGTTATCGTTCACAGTTGGATTTTCACACTAAAAGACACACGTAAAATCAAATTTGGAGACAGATTTCCAGACGGACAAAGGTTTTAATCAAGACAAAAATTAAGGTCATCTAATTTTACAACTTATAAACAATTGTGTCGGGCATATTACAACTTTTGATTATGTGTATGAAGTTTTCGAATTTATTCTGTTTACATGTATATGAAATCAGCAACATGAGATACTCCAACCCCGCTCATTCGTTTTAATAACAATGATTTAAAGATCTCATTATGTCGCCCCACTTTGTCCGGGTAACATGTTGTTATTCTACGTTTCTTCTGACTATTCTTTTTATTATGTCACCCCAGACGAGTCGGGGTGACATGTTATTCTACGTTTCTTCTGATTATTATTATTCTTCTTTTTCTTCTTCCAATAATTCTTGTCCGAGCGATTATTTTGAAATGGCTGGACCAATTGATTTCAAACTTTGCACAAAGTTGGAACACCACCTGAAGTTGTATGCTGCGCGTTTAAAATTTTCAAAATGGCCGCCAAAATACGTCAAAATTTCAACATTGTCGGAATTCAACGAAAATTGATTTCTTGGTAGATTTTGATGCTGCGAATAAGATGGAATCATCGAATTGGGGGTCTGGGGTGACATCGGCTATTGCTTGCAATTGCAAATCTTGTTATTTTTCTTCTTCCAATAAATTTTGTCCGAGCGATTATTTGGAAATGACTGGATGGAATCATTTCAAACTTTGCACAAAGTTGAACCACTATCTGAAGTTATATGCTGTGCGTTTAAAATTTTCAAAATGGCCCGCGCCAATTTACGTTGAAAAATTGGGGATTCTATATCTCAGGAACAGCTTAGAGGAATTAGTTCATATTTTGTATAAAGGTTCAGTAAAATGAGAGGAAGGAATCTATGCGACAAAAATTTTCAAAATGGCTGCCGTTTCCAAGATGGCCTAATTACGTAAAAAGTTCAACTTTGTCCGATTTCAACGAAAATTGATTTCTAGGTAGATTTTGAGGTTGCGAATAAGGTGGAATCATTGAATTGGTGGTCTGGATTGACATCGGCTATTGCTTGCAACTGCAAATCTAGTTATTCTTCTTTTTCTTCTTCCAATGAATTCTTGTCCGAGCGATTATTTTGAAATGGCTCAATGGAATGATTTCAAACTTTGCATAAAGTTGGAACACCATCTGAAGTATATGCAGTGCGTTTAAAATTTTCAAAATGGCCGCCAATTTACTTTGAAAAATTGGGGATTCTTAATCTCAGGAACTGCTTAAAGGAATTAATTCATATTTTGTACAAATGTTCAGTAAGATGAGAGGAAGGAATTTATCCGACAAAAAATTTTCAAACTGGCCGCCGTTTTCAAGATTGCTAACGTAAAAACTTCGACTTTGTCCGATTTCAACGAAAATTGATTTCTAGGTAGATTTTGAGGCTGCAAACAAGGTGGAATCATCGAATGGGGAGTCTGGGGTGACATCAGCTATTGCTTGCAATTGTAAATCTAGTTATTATTCTTATTCTTCCAATAATTCTTGTCCGAGCGATTATCTTGAAATGGCTGGACCAAATGATTTCAAACTTAGTACAAAGTTGGATCACCATCTGAAGTTGTATGCTGTACGTTTAAAATTTTCAAAATGGCCACCATTTCCAAGATGGCTGCCAAATAAAACTTTCAACTTTGTCGGAATTCAACGAAACTTGATTTCTTGGTAGATTTTAGCGCTGCAAACAACATGGAATCATCAAATAAGTTGTCTGGGTGACATCGGCTATTGCTTGCAATTGCAAATCTAGTTGTGATTGCTATTATATCTACACACTGAATACCAATTAAAGCATTGCGAAACTGACATTAAAACTGACATCAAAGTCCTTAAAGATACTTAGGTTTCATTATATGGCACTTTGTGGATGTCTTGGTAGTGAATTTGGCCTCCTATTTCGACATTTATATTGACTAAGATGGACGTTTGAAATCTAAGCTATATGACGAGCTTGAGGATTTGTCAGAGATTTTTTCAACCTATGTTAATTTCATCTCCCAAGAAATTCTATGGCCGTCACCATAACATCATTGAAAGATATGACGTGTCAGTATCCCAAATGCAAGTGGACATTTTCAGCTAGATTCACGTCTTCCCGGATTTGACTACCGACTTTGACATTTTCCCGGATACAATCACTCACAGTGTGACGGGTGCTCAGTCTGCTGTTAACATAGCAGGACATGCTTACCCTTCCGGAGCACCTGATGTCACTCTAAGTTTCACTGGAGTTCACACTGTGAGTGCCTTTGTTTTGAATGTTGTAATTTCTGTTTCTCTACTTTGTATCTGTCTATTTGTCATTGTTTTCTGTGTTCTCGTTTTGGCAGCGTCTTTGGACTTCGATTTTTGTAAATTTCACTCCTTTGTTCCTTCGGTATTCTACTGCCTTTGTTTTTGGTAATGAGTACTTCTTTTTGACTACTTTTTGATTATGGGTTTCCATATTGTTTGATTTTAATGCTGCTGATGAGAGGTTACTCCTTGAAACACGTGTACAGCATAACGAAATTAACCGTTTATGCAGCTTAAATTGGGTATTTATTGTATGATGAGGTACATACAGGTTAAAATATTCCATGGTATTTGTACTGTCTTCTTACCCCAACACACATATCTCCTTAAATACCAGTAACACCCGCAAAGATATATTAAAATACAACAAAAATGTATGGGTGTTCCACGGAGCACATGTGTCACCTGCACTATATAAAACAAAATGCATGGTGCACATCTGCAATATACACTGAAATATTCCTGCAAGATTGGTTGAACAATATAAAGCTGTTTAGAAGGAGTGGTGGATAATTCAGACATATTTTAGAGTCAAATAAGCTAAAATGACAAAGTCCAAAAATAGCGTAAAATCGGAAAAAAAACTAAAGTAAAGAGGAACAAAATGCATGGTGCTTTTCTTCAATATATACTCAAGCAATACTGCAAGTTTGGTTAAAAAAACAAAGCCTTTTAGGAGGAGTTGCGGATAACGGAGACCTACCCTTAAGACCCCAATAAGCTAAAATGACAAAGTCTAAAAACCACCATAAAATCTGAAAAACAAAATTAAAGAAAAACAAAACGCTTGGCGCATATCTTCAGCATATACTGAAGCATTCCTGCAAGTTTGGTTGAAAAATACAAAGTCGTCGAGGAGGAGTCGCGGATAATGGAGTTGTACCTTCAAGACTCCAATAAACTAAAATGACAAAGTCCAAAAACCATCGTAAAATCTACAAAAACCAAAATTAAAGAAAACAAAATGCAACGTGCACGTCTTCAACATATACTGAGGCATTCCCGCAAGTTTGGTTGAAAAATACAAAGCCGTTGTGGAGAAGTTGCAGATAATGGAGATGACTCCAATAAGCTAAAAATCTGAAAAATTGAAATTAAAGAAAAACAAAATGCATGGTGCACACCTTCAATATATACTGCAGCATTTCTGCAAGTTTTGTTGAAAACTGTCAAGCGGTTTAGGAGGCGATGCGGATAATGCTTCAAATTTTTGAGCCATATAGACAGACAGAAAGACGCAAGACGACGGATGGTGATCCCTATGTGTCGATCCTGCACTAGGTGCAGGCGACACAAGAGGATAGCAGGAAACGCCTACATTGGCCGAAAAATACAGTTGCATGCGACAATGTACAAGGGATCTGCATTAGGAAAACCAAATTAATAGACAAAAGACAAACGACAAACGTCAACAACGAAACCAACTCAGAACAGCCGGACTTGGTACCGGCACTAACAAAAGCCAGCGGTAGGTTTATATTACTTTGTTTGACAAATATCGAAATAGAATTTGAAAATATGACATTCAACATTATTCTATATTTCATAACCGTTGGTAATTTTCATATTTTATTCAAACTCAAAAATGTAGAATTTGTAACAGTTCGTTCATCAAACTATCATTTTTCAGTTGCAAAAATACATGATTAGTCTAAAGGTTTCTATCCATTGTGAAATATTCTGAAATGAATAGTTCAAGCGTAAAATGGGAAAGTGTTATCTTTCCAAATTTAGACCCTTATCATCATTTCACTATTTTCATAAAAATAATGAGATTTTTCACGGACAGCGGATATTTTATGAAATGATTTAAATACTTGACATTCTAATAATATATTATTCTATTATTTGTTGTGTTTTTCTTTCTTTTTTGGATTATTTCTGATATACTTTATAGTACCTTTATATAGCCTTTTATTTGCGAAACACTCTTTGATAACTTTTAATTGCTTCAACAAATGCGTTTTTCCTATAATGTCCTCTATTTTCCTATAAAAAAAAAAAAAAAAAAAAAAAAAAAAAAAAATACAAGTAGTATCTGTCAAGTACAAGGGAGTATCTAAGCATAGTTACTGATATTCAATGGTGAATGAAAGGATATGGAGTAAATGCACATGAGACTAAGTCTATACAAATACATGGTAAAAAAACAAGCAAAGGAACAACGCTTTTATTGTTGTTCATCATCTTATAAAGTCGCCATGAGGCCTGGTAATTCTTGAACAAATACAGTTTGGCATAAGAAAAACATGGATATATATTCACGTTGACTTTCGAAGGAGCGAGGCTGGGCTCGACGACAGGGTTTCTTGCTATGCACGCTTCATGCACGTGTGAACAAAAAGAAAATGATCCATTCGTTCTGTAGTAATATAGTAACAATAGAGGTCAACCCAAATGCCAACTAAATGAGTTAAGCAACAAATTGACTATCCATCAAAGTTATCGTTAACAGTAACCAAACAGACTAAAAAGACCACGCGCATAGTTAATGGTATCGCCTAACATAGCGAACATGATAAAAATGTATGCCAGTGTCAATCTGCGCCTCAGGCCCTAGATCAGCTCGATAAATGATGCAACAAGTTAAGAAAGGCACACAATTCCATGTAATTATGTTACAACATTGAAACAGAATAACTTTGATTTTGGCTCTACATCAGAAGTAAATACAATAAAAAGGCTTCTAGACCCTGAAACACCTGAAGATATTAGAGCAGTTGTATCCTTCATAAAACAGTTATTAGAACTGAGGAGAGAGGATCAAAGGTCTATAAATATCTGAATATGTTGAATTCATGTTAATTGTTTGTAGGTTATGTACTAGTTTTGTATGCTTTGTTCCTAATTGGAATTGTTTTTTGCATTAATAAAGGTAATTAAATCTAGGTTAAGAAGGTGCAGAGCAATGTATAAGTAGGCGTTGTGGATATCACGGGTACTAACTTTAATGTGACCGGAAGTATTTTTAGCTGTGATACACTGACCTGTTTCCCCATCAGTAAGTTTTTTTTCTCATAAAAGCAACACGTGATTTTTCATACGAAAAATGAAGACCACACAAAAGAGCACACACTAGGGCTCAAATGTAAATATCGGTCTTAATTGTTGGACATCCTTCAGTTGTAAAATATAAGATGAACACGGTACATAAGTAATTCATGTTCTAATGCAATATTGTAACAGAGGATCTGATTGGGCAGAACATTTGTCATTATCCTCTTGGCACTTGTTTCGGACAAATTTAGTTCCCACATTTTAAAGTGTTAAAAAGTTTAAACATCCTCGAATGTAATTATTCACCATATCAAGAAAAAAACCCAATAACATCCAACATTTATGAAATGCACTTCAAGTAAAGCACTGACGTCAAGTTCAAGAAAAAAATATGGAATTGTTTGATTGAATTGGAATTGCAATATCCGAATTGTTTAATATCCGAAGGCGTCAATGCTGATTTGACGGTCAATTATTTTCGCTAGAGGCCCCCATTATCGTTGCAAGTAAACTGCATTTTTAATCGTCAAGTCTGCTTTTAATGTCCCAGACGTTTCAATGATTCACTGTTAAAGCTAAGATATACATGTATCAGACAGTATTGCATAAAAATAACACCAAAAATTCATAATGAGCAAGGGATATATTCAAAAGTGAAGTGTGTAGAAAAGGGTATAACAGGAAACATCTACAATGCCCGAAAATTACAATTACATGCTACAATCTGCCAGGGTACCTATGTTAGGCAAAAAAATAGATTGAACTGAACCAGGTCCCATTTCATAAGGAGTTCGGGTGATCATGTCTGGATTTTTATTCGAAGTTGAATGCTGCAAAAGAAGGAAATACTTGTTTTGGTAAACTTATGTATACAAATGAAACTTCAATAACATATTTTTTTACTATATAAAATAAGTCGTGTAGTGGACATACATATATGCATAGACTATATATATTAATAATGACTCTATCAATGAGAATTTCACTCACACTCTTGTGACCTTTTCAATATATAAAATCAACGCTCACATCAAATCTTTTGTATGTGGACTTTATAGTGATTAGAAAACACTATCTGACTAATATCATGGAATAGAAAATAAGATTAAACTGATACTTGAACTTACTTGAATTTATATAAATATCGAAAATATATATAACTCTAATCTGTTACCCAACGCGTATTCTTTAAATACGTAAAACCTACCATATAATCTCACAAAATTTCTTCGTCATATAGTTAAATGAGAACGGCATTTATAAAACTTAGCATTATCTGAATTTTTTTAATTTAAATTCTGTGACTGGATCACGTGAATTAAAGGGTTAAGTCTTAAAACATAAAGGAAAATTCTCGTCTATTAATACCTTAACTTCTCTCAACCATTTAATTCACAAACTGTCTAAAAAGATTATATTTCATTATAAACAGAGACACAAATTTTCTTGGTCTAACGCTTGTGACAACTGATCAGTCATTTCGGGAGGGGGGAGGGAGCAGGGGGGTTTCCAATAACAGCATAACAGCTAGAAAACTGATTTGACCAATAACAGGGAATTGGAAAATTCTTGATAACAGCAAACTGATTTTTCAAATAACAGATAACAGTTATTTGGACATTACAATAACAGATAACACAATAACACAGTAACAGTTAACCCACCTGCCCTCATTTCGTGGCTAAATATAGATATGATAAAAAAAATACAGTAAATTAATTATTAGGCATTTTATTCAGAAATTATTATGCACAGCATTACTATTTCCAAATGTGTATGTGTATGTTTTTTCTTCTGTGTCGTACGTAGGAAACGACCATTTGATTTTTATGGGGGGGGGGGGGGGGGGGGGNCTATGGTCAAATTTAAAATAAAAAGGCAGGACGCAAAAAATCTAGAAAAAAATAACCAGGACAGTACTTGTCCTGAAAAAAAAATGCAGGATGGTAGATTTGGCTGTATAATTTTAAGGATATTGAAAAGAAAAATGCAGCCTTTAAATTTTCCAAAAATAAAAAGGCAGGATGGAAAATTTGACCATAGCCCCCCATAAAAATCAAATGGTTGCTCCCTTATTTGATATGTCTTTGTATCTTTGTGGTTGTCATTGTCTTGGGATAAGTTTTTGTTTAGATTCGCGATTGGGTTCTCGGTTACATTAGTAATAGATTCGCGGTTGGGTTCTCGGTTACATTAGTATTAAATTCGCGGTTGGGTTCTCGGTTACATTAGTAATAGATTCGCGGTTGGGTTCTCGGTTACATTAGTAATAGATTCGCGATTGGGTTCTCGCTTACATTAGTAATAGATTCGCGGTTGGGTTCTCGGTTACATTAGTAATAGATTCGCGGTTGGGTTCTCGGTTACATTAGTAATAGATTCGCGATTGGGTTCTCGGTTACATTAGTAATAGATTCGCGGTTGGGTTCTCGGTTACATTAGTAAATAATGATGACTAAAAATAAAGTTTCTGAACACACGAAAGACTTTTTTCCCGAGATTAGGTTAATGGTTGATTGAATGCCTTTTCATAGTTTTCATTAGTTAACAAAAGACAGGATTTTCCCAATGAGTGCGCAGTAAAATGAATCATTTAAAATGTATTAATATTATAATGTGTATCATTGTGTTTGATTTAATATTGTTCGATATATATAAATGTCTCATTCCCATGTCAAGATATTGTGAAAGTGACCAGCGATGTAAGTGATAATATAATCAACTAATCTTCGTCTTAACAAAAATTTACCCCAAAACTTTCAAATCACATTCAAATCGTATGTACACATTTTTTTTAAATGATTTGATCACGATTTAATTACCAAATCTGAGTCAAATCAAAACACAAGAAATAACAGAAAATTATTATATAATGATTTGGTCCAGGTCAAAATTTTATGATTTTTGTCAAACATCTTTTTTTTTCTTAACCATCTATGAAATTACATTTTCAAGCACTATTATCGACTGAGGACAGTCTAACACCTGCAGGATAGAAGAAAGCAGGTAAAAATTCTGGATTATTTACTACAAAAAAAAGCAGGTAAAAATTCTGGATTATTTACTACAAAAAAAACTCCCAAGGAACCTGTCTCTTTCTAGAGTACTTGATAGTAAATTGACGCATTATTTTTGCCTTGTTAAATCACAGGGACTTACTCCCGGCCTAGGAAAAAGATTGTTTACTATCAATATGAATCTCTGAGAAAGAAAACACGCGTTTTTTCCCGAGATTCATATTTGATAGTAAATAATTTTTTTCTAGGCCGAAAAAACACGTGTGAGATTCATATTTTGATAGTAAACAATTTTTTTCCTAGACCGGGAGCAAGTCCCTGTGGTTCAATGCACTCTACCCCTGCAGACAAACCCTGACTAAATTGGAAGTACACCTGTCGTTCAGCATGCACAGGAGGTCAAGGTTCGAGACCTTGGAAAGGATGTACACAAAATTTAAAAATTATTGTTAAAAATTATGGCTAACGCTCTGGGTTAAATTTTAATATAAAGACCCAGCCCATGGTTAAATTTCCAATGACCATATACCTGCCATGAATTATTTCTTAAACAAAATATTCCTCGACAAAAAGGAAGGCTTGGTGGGGTAAGGTTATTGTGGCCCGCTCGTATTACACTTATTCAAATTTAATGTTCGGCATGCTGCGGTCGTATCATGCTATGCTCGAAGTGGTTCTTTAATTCCACTATCGAAATCTGTAAGACATCATCAATCAGCATTTACTTTCTTTTTTATACCAAAAATAGAGTATGAGAGTCTAAAAACTTGCAATATCTTAATTGTTGAAAATTTTGTTGACGCCCTCATGAAGCCGATTTTGGCTTTCCATTTAGATCATATTTCAACGATTTCAATTTTGATATTGTAAACTTTCTACACCTCGACGGTAAAATTCAGTCTGCTCCAGCGTATGGAGTATATATTTCTCAATTAATCCGTTACGCTAAGGCATGAAGTCCCTATCAAAATTTTTTGAAACGATACGATTCGTAAACTTTTAAATCGGGGCTTCGAGAAATGCAGATTAATAATTTTTCTGAAGAAATTTATTGGACGATATCCAGATTTGATTGAAAGATGTTGAATTCCAATTTCCAATTTTATTGAAGACGGTTTTGTTTAAGTTTTGGCTTCTTCTTTAAGGTTCCTCTTTTTGCCACTTTAGTATGATTTCTGCACCGAGCGACAAAAACATTTTACCTGTATGAGACAAGGCTTGTACATCGAACGACAAAAACATTTTACCTGTGTGAAATTTTTTTTTGGTTTTGACAATATTATGGCTTTGACGTTTAATACAATCTGGGCACACAGAAGCTATAGTTAGTCGTCATATAAGCGGGAGGTTGATGCATCATTGAACCTGGTTTAACCCACCATTTTATTTATAAAATGCCCGTTCCAAGTCTGGAATATGACAGCTTGCCAAAAATGTTCTGTGTTGGTTTGTGTTTCCCTGATTCAGTCGAATGTTATACGGATTTTCCTTACTGGTCTCTCCATTTGATCTTTTTGTCCCTTTGACGTTTGTTGTCACTTTTATTTGTTATTTCTGCTCTTTCAGTTTTTAAACATCCTGGAGTTGCTGGCCGGGTCTTCTTAATATTTATATCTTGTTCTGCACTGAAGAGACATAAGTTGGCGAAATGGGCATATGCAAAAGCTAAATTCACAGTAAGTTCGGTATTCAATTATATTTTTCATTTTAATTCATATTACTCCCTAAAAATGAAATAAAAAATATAAAAAATAATGAAAGAAAACAACAAAAATTTTCACAACCAGATGAACTGTGAAATTTTTGCCGAATGAGATAATAATATGGAATAAAAAAGATAACAGGAAACACCTACAATGGCCGAAAAACATAGCCACATGCCAAAAATAAACATGAAATTGTATTTTTCAAATAACAAAAAAAAAAAAACCTTCATTCGATGACGTTCCAACGTATCCATTTTATATCACGTTACATATATTAAATTTATGCCTTGATCGATGCTGCAAGCAAGCAATAAACATTGACCCCTGACTAATCCTTGCTAGGATAATTGGAAGTACACCTGTGGTTTAGCATGCACAGGAGGTCGGGGTTCGAGACCTTGGCAAGGATGTTCACACAATTTTAACCTATTATTTGTTTGTTACACGTTACTTGAAACAATGTAATTTAAAGATTATTGTAACAGACTCAACTTACCTGAAATGCAAGTAAATGATAGATAAAAAAATGATGTGGTCAAAGGTAAAGGATTAGTGCGACGAACAATGGTTTGCTATAAGTACTTCAGATAATGATGATCTAACCAATTCCCCTAAATGTAACAATAGATATGTTACAGACTTAAGGGTAGACCTGGGGTATGGGGAGATAACTCAGTTTTCACTTTTCAAATACTTAAATAAATAAAAAAAATCATTGTGATAGGTAAAATTCAAATTTTGAAGTTGTAAATGTTTTTTTTTTAACTCAGCAAATAAATATTCATTTATCATGAAAACAACCATATAAAATCCAGTTATTTTTAACAAGTGCATTTACTTTACATTTAAATCAATGATATCTAAAATTAATGAACATTTGTAGAAGTCCGATTTCTTGCAAGGGAGATAATTTAAAGCAAAGATTCAGCAATTTAACTGATTTTTACCCACTTTATTCTAAAATTAGAAAAACTGGAACGGTATAGGATTTTCTAAAATTCTAATATATCTTACATAATCCAGTTTTCTTTCTATTCTCAGTTTTTGGTGAAAATTAAACGACTCAATTTTTTACAAGCAGTGTATAATACTGAACAAAATAGAGTAAAATTTTCAGCCTGTACTGTTCAGAACACACATATATTTCAGTTCAAACTTTAACAAATTTACTATCATTATTCGTGCTTACTTCACACATGTTTATACTACAGTATTTTGTATTTTAAATATTTCTATATCCATTTAAAATTTAATTATAGCTAATTTTATACACCAAAATCAAGACCTGAACGGACCAAATAATATGAAGAAACATGGCATCTTTGATGACCACTAGACAGAAAACTGGATGGTAAAAATTGTTGAAAATTTCTTAAAGGAACGTATGTAGTTTCAATACTGAAAATATTGAAAAAAATTAAACGAGTGGAAAATTTTAGGCTTACTCAGGTCTACCCCCTTAATTTTAAAGTAATTGATACCATGGACATTACAATGTGAAACTTCAAAGTGTATGGTTACACTTCACACATATTGGTTTGCGATATCATTTAGTTTATCCAGTAATCTTAATCTATTCAAAACCATTGCAACTATTATTCAGTGTCAGTATCCTTTTGAAATTCATTACGAGTAGATGAATGTTTAGATTTCAAGTTGGCATGATCGATTTTGCTATTGATAACAAAATTTAATGTTCCTACATATATGTATGAACTCTTTTAAAGTAAGCCAGTATTAATGTATCCCAGTGAGAGGGACTTATTTCTGACTGTGATATGTATACATGACAAGGTTTGACATTGATAATTAATCAACTAGAAACACGAGGGAACTTTACAAACGTAAGAGGATGATATAAATCGGATAATGGTTTTTATGAAATAAAAACGATACGCTAGGCTATGGAATAGCCTTGGATAGAAAATTGCGTGTTTGATTGACAAGGGTGTGGTGGCTCATGATGTACTTGGCTTCGAAACATAAACCTTTTACAACACACACAAATAAACACCCGTAGCTCTTTATTCTTCCGCAAAAAAACGCAATTCTATCTCTTTCCACATTTCGTTCTCCATTGCCTAAGTATCTCCACAAACTACAATCACGCTTTGTTTAACACAATTGAAAAGTCTTTTATAGTATTTGTATATCATTGATTATTGCACAATACCTCATCTTTATTTATTAACTTCTGGTTTTAAATTCATACATTACTGTTCTTATTCTTTTTATCATATCTATATTTATAAATTTGGCTCAGCGATATTGCATGTTCCCAGTACCAACTATAGTAAATGTTTATAATACTTTTCAACTTCCACAAGGAAACAGAAAAATTAAACCCCGCCCCGTTTTATCAAGACGAAACTGGACGCCATTTTGATTTTCGAGAATCTGAAATTCCTATTGGACGATAGTCTTCTGCGCATGCGTTCTCCTCACTGCGCAAGCGTACTCCTCACTTTCCCCCAAGAACTATCTATATAGCTAGGCTATTCCATAGCCTAGCTAAATACCGATGTTATTGGCAGAGAATCAGCATGATTTGTAAAATACGACTCAGAATCACAGAAAAAATATACAGACGAAGAAATGATTAAAATGTTAGAGTTTCTGATCGACAATATATTTGTCCAGTTAAGAGGACTTGTTTTTTAAGAGACTATCGGAATTCCAAGGGGCACAAACTGTGCACCTCTTTTAGCCGACTTATTTCTTCACTCATTTGAGGCTGAATTCATCCAAATGCTTCTTCAAAATAAAGACAAAAAACTGACACAGACAATTAATTTAAACTTCCGTTATAAAGATAATGTTTTATCACTTAACAACACTCGCTTTGGTGATTTTCTTCATCTTAGACATCCAAATGAGCTCGAAATTAAGGCTACTACAGATACTTTCACATCGGTCTCGTTCCTTAACCTTCATCTTGAAATTTACAACAGATGTACACTACAAACTAGGCTGTATGACAAACGCGATGACTTCACTTTTCCAATAGTAAACTTCCCTTTTCTTTGTGGCATCATTCCAAAAGCGCCAGCACATGAAGTTTACATCTCCCAACTTATTTGCTACCCAAGGGCCAGTGGGCGATGCAGTGACTACATTCATAGAGATCGGTTGCTTACAAATAGGCTATTTAAACAAGGGTATGTTACCCATTACTTGAAGTCATCGCTACAGAAGATTTATGGTCAAAACATCACGATCTTGTGAACCGCTACGGGATATCTGTTTCCCAGATGTCTACAGATCTTTCCCTTTACAGCTGATGTTTGAAGTATCTTTATCGAATTTGACATCACTACCGGATATGATATGTTTAACACGGCAGGTGACTTATAAAGAGCAGGCGATGCTTACTCTACCGGTGCACCTGATCTCACTCCGGGATTTTATTGAGTCCATGTTGCTCATCTGCATGTGAGTCTTTGTTTTTCTTTCCTGTCCCTTACTCATGTGGTATACTTGTTTCTTGTTGTTCCCGATTTTGCGATTTTCCTGAATTGTTCGTTTCTTACTGACGGCTCGATTCTCAATTACGTTACACTAAACTGTAACATAATCAAGCAAACAACATTATTTGTACTTACATGTTCAATGTTTATTCTGGTGGGTTCTTGTGACCTCAAGAAGTTTCTTCTCATACAGTCTCGATTAACTGTACATTTACAGTTTTTTTTTTGTGGTCAACAATTTACATGTATTGTTATGTCTTTTTACTGCTTGCTGTTGTATATAATTTTACAAAAAGGTAAGCATCAAATCACACCAGGTCGGAATGATTTGTTATCATTTTATTTCAAACAGATTTTATTCAGTATAATGAAATAAAATAGATCGCTAGTCTATAATATATACTACCGGAATTTACATGTTCAACACGGCGGGTGTTTTATAAGAAGCAGGACATGCTTCTGAACTCACTCGCAGTGTCATGGGTGTTTATACTGCTGAGTGCCTTGGTATTGAATGTTGTGCTTTTATGTCTGTGCTTTGTAGCTGTCGAACGTCATTGTTTCTGTTTTTCTCGTTTTTCCCATGTTTTTGTAAATATCACTTTGTTCCATCTGTATTCTACTGCCGTTGTTATATATACGGGAATAAAGCTGAAGACAATTTTGTCTTTTTCTCAATATGACAAAAATGAACACTTTGCAATCAAGGGTTCTACAAGAGTCAATACCTATCCCCTCCTTTTTGGAAAAAGTAACTTTGAATTAATGCTTACCAAAAACATTTGAAGTGGTAGTAGACATACCACATATCTTTAAATTAAATCATAAGTGTACAAGAATCTTGACGTTTACGTGAAGTGACAGAGTCCGACGTTCTGATATACAACTTTGATATTCATCTGAAGGCAACCAACCTTGGCATTATGTGAGACGCAAAGGTTCTTGATTTGTTTTTCCAAAAAGAAGTTCTACAAGAACTTAGGCATATCACTGTAAATCCGAATGATTGCCGTAAGTCAGAAACTCGCACTGACACTTGAGTAAGAATAAAAAAATGATACGAACTGCAATGTTAACAAAAAAGTGTTCAAGAACTTTGTTCAGATCCTGAATATTTAATTGCCTCTAAACCTCAGGAGTCCAAATTTCAAAAGTCATGGATATTTCCCAAAATGGGCAAGTTGCAATGCCTATAGACCAAGGGTCGGAATAGTTTTCAGACCTAATTGGCTGCTTTGAAAGGTCAAAGCCAATGCTGCCGTTTGCAAGCTTAGCGTCTGGATAAGTTTCATTGTCATAAGTTATCGGAAGATTACCGAAGTTTTATCTCTGAAAGTTTGAAAAAGGTCATTTAACATTATCTAACAGCTACATCTTAAGAGAATAACCCTGATAGTAAAACAGTTCCAACCACGTACTGAATTCCCAAACTCCACAAAACGCCATATAAATCCAGATTCATTTTATGATCTAGTCACTGTTCTACTACTAGAGTTTCTACTATACTCACTAATACGTTGACTGCTATTAAAAACCTGGTTATAAATTTCTGTAACAAAGTATATGAAAACAGTGGTATAATTCATTTTGGAGTGTAAAAAAATCATTGGAAGTTCTCGATAAAATGAATGCTTATAATGCCCCTTTTGAATCCCGTGAAAGTTTTGATTTCTCTACCCTTATACTACCTTACCACATAATCTTATGGAAGAAAAAGTCAGACGTCTTATTCAATGGGCATTCAAAAAATCCATTTGTGAATTTATATGTTCTAATTCCTTTAAAACATATTTTAATAATACAAAACAAAAGAACTCAATTAATTGGACTTGTTTTGATATGATTTCAGGACTTGAATTTTTACTTGACAATATATTCATTCGTTTCGGTAACTCTTTTATCGCCAGGTTATAGGAATTCCTTTGTGTACCAATTGTGCACCACTTATAGCGGACCTCTTTTTGTACTGCTACGAATCTCAGTTTATCACCTTTTTATAGTTTGGAATCTCCCTTCTAGGATTTGATCATTAAGATGCACTTTGCATACATTTTGTCTATTCTTAAAATAAGTTTTTACGAAGAAGTCATCAATTTCATACATAGTTTTTTTTTCACTGTATAGAAAAAAGAAAGGTTTCAGCAGATGGAAAGCGTTTTCATATCAATTTTATTTCCATTTTATATAATTGAAATAAACGATGAAAGTTACATGAGAGGAAATCTCCACAAATGCATGGTAAAACGAGAAATGGATCAACACTTTTATTGTTGTTCTTTATCTTGAAGTCACCAAGGGTTTATTATCAGTTTTTCTAATTGATTAAAATCAATATCATTTGAAAAGGAAATATCATTTACGTACGAAAACTATTAATATGGTCCCATTTTGGATAATAAAAATGCATCATCCAATACTGGGTTACTGGTTTTAATAAATAGTCTCACTAGTTATTTTATAGTATGTGCCTCAATAAATTTATCTAGCTGATATTGAACAAGTTTAGATTTAGCGACTTGCTGACTATTTACCCAACTCAAAAACAAATTTACAAAATTTTTTAACGGGGGCTTCCCAGTACATTGCTATCGTCTCATGACGATACCTCATCGCTACTGGGCAAAATAATCTTGCATGTATTCCTACATCAAGACGGATGTCCCAAACAGATGCGCTAAAGGAAATAATCTCTTGTAGCCAGCTTAGTTATTGCTACCTGCATCAATATAATGTATTTAAAAACGGCAGCAAATGCTATGTTGCATTTTACAACTGCGGTGCATGAAATGTCTTTGTTTAAAAGATCATAATTCCGTTTTCATTCCACAAATATTCCAAGACTCCCGCTGTTTCATTCACAAATTTATGAATTGACAGATAAACAAAGCTTTTTAATTTATTTATTTTATCTCTCATATATCTGTTGAAATACTCTGATGTTGTTTTGAATATTTTCAAAAGTCTGGGGTGTTGATTTTTCAAGAGAATGTCTGTTAATCGCAGTTTTATCGTGTGACATTGTTATTTAAATGGCTTAATATAGATGTTCTATAAATAGCGCTATTATCTGATGTATCTATAGGCATGGCGAGTGAAGTGTGAAATGTATATTGACTTCAAAAAGGTGATGTGGTGTTTTGATTTGAATGGTAATAAGATTTAGAAATTGCAGAAAGAAGGCCATCTGCATATCATTGTCTCCTACGGTCAATCATGCGCATCTAGTACATATTAAAAGTGAAAGTCGGGTCAATATAGCAATCGGCTGTGAAAAATTGTTATAAATTGAATAAAGACAATTTATGCAGCATGAGTTCCTGTTAGAAAATCCGAAAGATAAGGAAAGAAATGTTTTAAGTTGATTTTGCAATTGGAGACGCTTTTTGTATTTAATGACGTCCCATAGCCCAATCCAAATAGAAAACCTGTGGAATCTCGGACTAACTACCCAAACGAAAAAAACAGTGTATAAAATCATGTCACTAAATCATTATGAAATCATGATTTTGAAGGCATTTAGTCGACACGATTTGATAGCTCATTTGCATGGGAAATTTTATCACAATGAAATCACAATCAAATCACTATGAAATCAGAACAAAATCATGAATAGAATCAATATGAAATCACAACTAAATCATTAACAAATCTGAATCAAATCTGAACATAATCAGAAACAAATCTGAATGAAATTGTTACTGAATCACAATCAAATCACTACCATATAAAGAATAGGGTATTGGAGAAATGTACAGACATTTGTCAAATTGACTATTTTTGTTGACTCCTGTGTTATCAGTCAGTGTCAGTAGCCTAGTTAGTTGAGTGTACCAGCTTTTGATTTACATGTATTGAGTCTTTACTACAATTAAAACATAGCTCATTTTGCATTTTTGGATAAGATATCAAATCATTACTAAATCAGAACCAAATGATTATCAAATCGTGACCTGGACCAAATCGTTATGAAACCACTTTCAGTTGATGCTTGTGTTATGATTTCACTCAGATTTGATAAACAAATCGTGATGAAATCATCTTAACAAATTGTGTATACATGATTTAGATGTGATTTGAAAGTGATTTGAAAGTGATTTGGTGAATAAAATTTTTGTTTGGGTAGTGAAGATTATAATTTTCCAGCCAGTTTTTTTGCATTTTTACCTAAATTCTGCATATGATTTAAAAAAAATTAGAAAGGGGGTTCAAACCCCAGAACCCTACCCTTTGATCCGCCAACTAAAATACCACATAAAATTTATGATGTGTGATAATAAAGGACTTATAATGAGACTCTCATTTTAAGTCCTTGGTGATAGTCAACAAAGCTCTTTACAACCAAGGTAAAAAGGTTTGATATTTTACACACGATTTATTATTTTCTTGAAATTGTTTTTACTATAACATATGGATCATCCAATGTTGACAAAAGTCAATGCAAGACATAGAAGACTTTCTTACTTCAAGTTGGCAGAAGTACTGGTTGTTATGTCAACTATTTCCAAATGATATTCAGAGTCCCCGTACTTCAGAGCTTTTGCGCTTTGATTTTCTATATCAATGGTGTCAATAAGTGATATAATAGCAAACTGTGCATTCTGTATTCACTTTATGAATTTTTAATTAAAGTCCACATATAAGATTTCAGAGTTTTGCATCAACATCGGCCAGACTTTTGTTGTCCTGTTATTGCACAGTGTAGTGATATATACATAAGGTTTATCCTGGTATTTCCTTAAACAGGGTAAATGATTCAGTGCGAGGTCGAAAAAGGCTTTTCATGGCTCTTAAGCAGTACTAGTGATCATCAAAGATTGTATACAAATTTAAATTCAAATATCTTACTTTCCCGCTGTTCTTTGTCAAACATTCCTAGTTGCCAGTGTAGATAAAAACTTGATCTACAATAGCGTTTATTTTTTCAAACCATTCAAAGTGTGATAATATAATTAAGAAGCCTTCAGTACCCCAAAATACAAAACATTGCCATATTACTTGCCTTACAGAACATGAATTTTGGGCAAAGAACATTCGAGTAGCTTAATAGCAGAATAAGAAAAAAGATAACTTTTGCAGACAATGTTAAAAAGAAAAGATACTTACTTTATGTGAAAACCGAACAAAAACTCTGGAAATACATACTTAAAATAGGGTCCATTGTATGATCTTCAGGTTATGCTACTAGTGAAGCATGAGAGCCTTTTTGTAGGTATTAAAATGCTAGATTTGTTGCAATGTCTCATTAAAAGTCGTGGTGGCAAGATATTACTGCTGTGACAATAAAACACACTATTTCAAACATTATTATTATTTTTTTTGTATAAACATAACAACCGATACATGAAAATACAAATGCATGTTAAAAGTTGAACAATATTTTTTCTATTATATAAAATAACAAACAAAAAATAACAGATAAAATAAACACATCGACAGAGAAAAAAAATGAGTATGTGAAGATAAATCACAATGCAAAAGTCATTGTTATACAATTTTTTATTTTCGATATTTGTAAAGTTTTGGAAAAAATAAAATTGCCTTGGTCTAAAACAAATTGTTTATACCATTATATTGCATTTGTTGCTTGTTGTTTTTTATTTACTTGAAATGATATATTCGTTCCCACAATATCTGTAGCTTTCACAATTTATTCTATTTTTGTTATTAAACCTATGAAAAACAATACATAAATTTGTGAAGGATAACATCTTACTGTCTATTCATGGATTTATCAGCAGTAGTAATAAACATTATGAACACAGTTTAGCTTTTTGTTGAACACAGTTAAACATTTTAAGCAAGGTACCCCAATTCGTTTGTAAAAAAATAGAATAAATACAGTACATCCCATAAAAAATGTAAGAATAATGTATTGCATAACGAATGATAAATAAGTAAACAAGTAAATATTGTATACATGTTTGAAGAAAGTTGCAAATTAGCATTTCAAATAACAGCTATTGCTTTTAAAAATGAATTCATGAACAATTGAGCTCGACTAAATCGTCGAACTGATGAAATACTATTGCATCGAAATAAATGTTTAAAAAGCACCGTATGTGGCAAGTCTTTCATATCTATCTAAACAGTTATTTTGAAACCAGTCCTGCATCTTTCGCCATTCCATAGAATACACTGTTGTTGTTGTTTAGTAACTCAACTGGTGAATCAAATTCCTTGATTTTACCTGCTTCTAGAACCATTATCCTGAAACGATTTGAAAAAAAATATATAACAGTATGCCAGCATGTCACCCAACTAGTTATATGTATATATATATAGTGAACATTTGTTGTTATTTGTGTTGAACTAGAAAATAATGAAATACAAACTACCATATATTTGTTAAATTTATGAATATTACCATTTGTATGTAAGTTTGTTTATTATTACTTTGTTAAGGGAGAACGAGCCTCAGATTTTCAGAAGCATTCGATATCCTTGGGTTTTATCCATTCAAACAGTGTTAAAATTTTTTGCACATGGATCATATTTTCTTGGTCATAGGTCACTTTAAAATGTATAAAATAGACAGTGTATAAAATCTGATCAACTTCCAATTATATTTTCATATATTTAAATGCATATAAACATCTTATGGAAATTAAAGGAAACTCTAGAGAGAACTGTTTCCCGCCACAATTTTGACGTCTTATATCTAAAAAATTCCTACTTGGATTTTCAAAATTTTTTGCTCAAGTTGTTCCATTAGCAGTGCTCTTCAAAACAAATGGTCAGAATTTTAATTCTAATTACAAAATTTCTGACACCCGTACTCCCTTAAGCAAGTGCAGTTCTGATAGCAGTAATTTGAAACAGTTAACACTAGAGGCATACACCGTTTGAATAATCCAAACAATCTTGATTTTGCCGCATAGCAATTTCAATTAAGAAGTAATTTGTTTACGAGATGGATATCGAACAACGGCAGTAGAATACCGAAGAAATAAGTGGAGTGATATAATCACAAAAATCAAAGTACAGAGAAATGATATTTAATGCATTGACGATTTTTGTCATTCATTGTATTTTAGCTGAAAACTTAGTATTTTTTCTTTCAAATCATTGACAGTATTAACATATTGCTCAATTTACTGAAATGTAGTTTACCTTGTGTAGTCTAATATTGTATTCAATCTATGAGCTATAGTCAGTACAGTACAGTCAGCAAATTCAGTTCTGATAGTATTCTGTATCAACTCGTCTGTCTCCAAGTCAACAGCTGCTGTGGCCTCGTCCAAAACTAGGATTTTTGTTTTACGTAACAAAGCTCTTGCAAGGCAGACTAGCTGTCTTTGGCCAACACTGTAAACGAGATATAGACATAATCAATTATTCATTAAAGCATAAATTATTTACTTTTAATTTCTTGTCAGTTTCTTTTTGTCAATTTAAATATTTTATCACTTATTTTGATGCTTTGTGAAATGTAAAATAGTGAGTTGAATCTCGAGTATAATAAAAAAAAGTCGTTGTTGCTTGATCATGTTTTTGGTTCAATTAATATTAATTACGTAACTACTATCAACCGGATTTGTGTATTTTTGTTCAAGCATTAATACTTCGCAATATAATGCACAATCATTTATTCTTATTAAAAGAGGTGCAGAAAACATAATGTTAAGCTTACCTCAAATTTTCTCCCCCTTCTGAACATTTGTGTTCTAAACCACCATCCAAACTCTCAACAAAATCTTCCAAATGTGCATGTTCCAATGCCTGCCAAAGTTCTTCATTTGTATATTCATCAAATGGATCCAAATTCATCCTCATTGTACCAGAAAACAGTACTGGATCCTAGATAAGAAACAGTTATCATTGTGTTTAATGTATCCAAATAACAAAATACCGAAGTTACTGTTAATTATTTCTGCATATGTGCATTTCGACAACTAATGTCTCATCAGTGCAGATAGAAAAGCCAAAATTCAACTAAGGACAGAGCTATGCATGAGAGAGATACTCCTTAGTTTTAACAAAATTTTGTAATATTTAGATAATGCAAATTTCAATAAAGTCGGTTTTCTGGGTTGGTGAATACCGTCGGGGACTAACAGTCCATCAGCAGAGGCATTGGCCCAGTGGCAATAAATTAAAAAATACCAAAAAAAGGGAAATTAAACCTGATACCAAATAAACAATGAAAGGATATAGACACATGAGAGAAATTCTTCATAAGTACACGGTAAGACTAAAGAATGGAACAATGTTTTTATTGTTGTTCTTTATCTTGAAGTCTCCATCACCAGATGTATATTTGTGTTGAAGAGATGACTAACAAAAATATGTTTTAGACAATGTTTATTAAGAAATATTAAGTTAATATCGATATTATTTGTTAATAGCTTTTCCTTTCACTTGCTGTTACTCAGCATTATTTTACCACACTTGTTATCGTGTTTTATACCACAAATCATTGAAGATATTTACCTGTGGTATAATCGTTATCTTTGACCGTAGATCATGGAGACCAATTGAAGAAATATCAATGCCATCTATTATAATACTTCCTTCTGCTTTTTCTAGAATTCTGAAAACAGCCATAGTAAGAGATGATTTGCCTGCCCCCGTTCTACCAACTATGCCAATCTGAAAAAAATAAAAGTCATCAATATATGAATCTTTTTTTACTGTTATGCGCATATGCAGAAATGAAATTCACAGTAACTTCTGTATTAAGTGATTTTCACAAAATACTGAATTGTACTTAACATTGGTAAATAACATAATACCGAAGTTGCTGTTAATTTGGATTCTGCATATGCGCATTTCGACAACTTATGTCTCTTCAGTTCAGATAAAATAAAAAAAATTGGAAATCCATATACCGAAAACATGATTAAAGTAACGGTACAGTAACTGTTGACTTTGTCTTCTATACCGCGATTTGTAATGCAATTATATGCGGACTATATGTTTCATTCAATTTCTCAGATGTTTACTTGACAACCAAAGGGGCCGATGTTACTTCTTAGAGTAAAAGAAATCCTGTGTTTTCATCAGTGCCAATAACAAAATACCGAAGTAACTGCTGGATTAGTTTTTCATATGTACATTTCGACAACTTATGTCTCATCACTGCCGATCAAACTAAAACATTTGACAATATGGTACTTATTTGAATGCAGAAATCGGTAAATTACCTTTAAATCTATAATAAATATGTTTTTAGATATCCAATATAGATTTAATCACTACTTTATTACTAGTTTAATTTTTACAGAAATCACACCTTTTCACTAGGTTTGATCTGACAGGTTATTCCTTTAAGAACCAAATCAAGTCCTTCCCTGTATCGTACTCCATATTCCTTGAACTCAATACATCCTTTATCTGGCCAGTTTGGACTTGGTACACTATCAGGTTTTTCCCAATTAGCCTGAAACAATCGAATATGATTTAATGGACACAAGATCAAATTTATTGTCAAAAATATAATGAAAACGCTTAATTTATCTGTCAGGATTTCAGATGAGACTATTTATCGTTCAGCTCGTTCTTATGCATTCGAGAAATTTGGTTGAAACTGTTTCATTTTCTAATAAAATAGAATATTCACTGTTTCTTACGCTTTGCTTGTTTTACATCAGTAGTTTACTACAAGCAATTTTTATTCTTAGTATACATGAAAATCCTATTATGAAACATGTAAAAAAGATTATTTGGAAAATATTAGAAACTAACATAAAATTTAGTTACTCCTTAGCTTTGAACAAACTATGGTGACTTCAAAATGAAGAACAACAATAAAAGCGTTGTTCCATTGCTTGTTATTACAATGTATTTGTAGAGACTTTGTCTCATTTGCATTTACTCCATATCCCTTCATTGTTAATTGTTAAGGAGTATCTCCCTCTTGCATAGCTCTGGCCTTAGCCGATTTTGGTTTTCTATTTAGATCTTATTGGCAATTTGTTCTCTATAAGTATTTACACATATTTCGGTATACAGATTTCCAATATTTTGATTTTATCTGCACTGAAGAGACATAAGTTGTCGAAATGTGCATATGCAGAATCCAAATTAACAGCAACTTCGGTATTGTGTTATTTATTACCACTGGGCCGATGCCTCTGCTGGTGGACTGTTAGTCCCCGAGGGTATTCACCAACCCAGTAGCCAGTACTTCGGTGCTGGCCCGAAAACCGATTTTATCAGGAAACATACAGTACTTAAATTTTACTAAAGTTTGTTCAAAACTAAGGAGTATCTCCCTCTTGCATAGCTCTGTCCTTAGCCGAAGCCGATTTGGTTTTCTATTTAGATCTTATTGGCATTTTGTTCTCTATCAGTATTTACACATATTTCGGTATACAGATTTCCAATATTTTGATTTTATCTGCACTGAAGAGACATAAGTTGTCGAAATGCGCATATGCAGAATCCAAATTAACAGCAACTTCGGCAGTATTGTGTTATATATCAATGATTTTCTTTTCTTTGCGTATAATCAGCATAAACATGTTAATGTAAAAAATAGCCTAATTTTCCAATTTTCTTAATCCTTTTAATTGAAACACTTTATTTTATATCGAGTAAAGTTTTGATTTAGGTTCTAAATTTATTTGTTTTATCTTCACAATATGAAGTAGCAATGTGCCAATTACACTTACCTCAGTAGGTGTTTCTGTATACTCTTGTATTTTCTCAACAGAAACTGTATTCTTCTCAACTTCAGCAGTAACTCTGACAACCCATTGTAATGTTCCAATAATCTAAATATATAAAACAAAATGTAAAATTTGGATTCGTTTATCATTTTTGGCATTTACAACACATTTCATTAAAAATACATACTCAAAATTTTTGTTTATGAAGGCTTCCAAAATTGAAGTACGTAGTTTTTTTTATCAGGCGGAAGAAATGAAATGGAACGTTTACTGTGATTATATTAAGAATGCGAAATCATACATATTAATACAATATTTGAAATCAATAAATATAATTAAGAAATAATTCATGGCAGGTATATGGTTATTGGAAATTTAACCGTGGGCTGGGCCTTTATATTCAAATTTAACCCAGAGCGTTAGCGAGGGGTTAAATTTACGAATATAAAGGCCCAGTCCATGGTTAAATGACAATAACCATATACCTGCAATTAATTATTTCGATTCTAATATGACAGAAAATGGAGTTTTCCATTNNNTGAAGCGACCTAAGAGAAGGCGGATTTCCCGTCTCCATTGCTGTTTGTGTCTATGACGTCACAATACACAATCTGACGTTTTCAAACAGATGGAAGTTCAAAATTCAAATCGAAAGCAAAAACAATACACATTTACTTGTCTGAATGACATGATTTAGTTAAAAACTGTTCTTAACCTTTATTTCCTTCATAAAGAAAGACGAACAAAATAAAAAAAACATTGTTGTTTTTCATCCCGTTTGCTCATTTTCCGATACCATTTGCGCATGTGCGAAATATATGGTTATCGAGTATTATACTGGTTGACGATTTACAGGAGCCATGTTAGAACTTACATCTAATGCATTTGTAATAACAAGTCCAACAAGACCAGCAGTAAGACTATCTCTACCAGCTACAGCAAACATAGATACAAACAGTACCATTAAAGCTCCTAAACCTTCTAGTCTCAAGCTCAGCCACCTGCAATGATTAAGATTGATACTTTATTTTTTTATAAATAGCATGAACAATGATGATAAGATGGAACATTTGTACATGAATGCTTTAAATAATATAACAAAAGAGATAAAGGTGAATGACAGAGTAAAAATATACTGATGTGATGTCCGTCTGAGTAGACCAAGTAAATTATATTGCATTAGCTTGGATTGTCATTATATAAGCAAAGAATTAATCAATTGTTTGTAATTATTTTTATTGAAACTTTTCCTTACCGACTTGCTACCCTTGATGAAAACAGGGATCTCTTGTGGTCATCTATACACTTAGCAGATTCAGCAATAAATCTTTCTTGTTGGTTAAAGGCTCTAATAGTTGATGTGCCTGATATAGTTTCTCCGAACTGTGAGTATATTGGAGAATTTGTGGCCGTTTGATGTCTGCGAAGTTGTACTGACGCTGCGGTGTACATTCTCTGAAATACAAAGAAATTTATTACAGATACCCTAATATCTATCTTTGCTCTGCATATCTTAATATTTAGCTTTAAAATAAAAAAAAACAACTTTTATAACATATGAACATTCTTGTACACTTTCAGCCATCCTAATTAAAGCTCTTTAATATTAATTCTATTGATGTGAAAGTAAATTTTCCTAAGCGCCCTGAACAGTTCTAATAGTCAGTGTACAGGGGGTACACATATTCCTATTTTTGTAATTTTCGAAAGAAGTATTAATATAACTTTTTGGTAGGTATTTACGAAGAACGTGACCGACTGGAGACTTGTCAAAAGGAAATCTAAAGTATCAAGTATGATAGTTACCTGTGCAAAGAAATAAAGAACTGTCATGGGAACCAGGACTAGTAGAAAATATGGAGTTCCTGTGCAAATAATAACAGCATTACAAGACACAGCCACAACACTAATCCAACTGTCTTTGAACTGGTAAATAATTTCATTGTCAATTTTTGCAATATCGTTTGAAAAGCGATTAACTATTCTTCCAACTGGTGTTGTATCGAAAAAGCTCATTGGAGAACGTAGTATGTTTCTCAGGAGACCGGCGTGAAGTTTCCTTGAAGTATTCATTCTTGCGTAGGCTACCAAATTTCCCATGAAAAGTATCAGAACAGCTGAAAAGGGAACATAATTGTTAGATTAACTTTTAACTAAAATTAAACGCAATGTAACATACCTTAGAATAATGTTAGGTATGTATATCAATCTAAACAAATACAAAAATACGAAATTCATAAGTGTATCAAATAACTAAACTGAAGAAATTTCCCTGGAATGAATTTGAAATCAAGAATGACGGGTCAACTATTACACATTTTATATGAGTTATATTTCAAACATCTCTGAATCAAGAATATTGATAATACCCATAATGCATAATAACATCCGTATTCTGACATATACATGTATCCTAAACATCAGTGAAAAGTATGCTACCTTGTAATGCGCCTATCCCAGCATAAACACTCAATCTCATACGCGATTGTGTTGTGTCCACTGTCCCGTTTACGTAGGTTATGCTATCATTTGTCCATTTACTCAGCCAAACATCCGAAGAACTCTCTACCACTCTCTGCATACTATTGGCGAGCAGTATGATTGCACTCAGTCCAATTCCAACAGCTTTGATATAAAACATATACACTTTGGTTTTAACCTAAAACGTAAAGATTAAGTTTATTTCAGGGCATGCATACCATTATAGGAATTATACAATCACTGCTTTTATTCTTGAAAACTTTCAAACATAATACACAATAAACATTAATAACTGTTTCATGGTAATGTAACATATTATTGGTCATTTATTGTAACATAATGTTTTTCATTTATATCCATCCTAAGTTAAATTAAGGAACAAATTATGTCTTTGATTTATGAGATATGCCTCGCGCACTCGTGTTGAATAATTTATATGTAAAAAGTTGAAAGAATATTGGCTGTTATATGTATCTTACTAAAGAAAAATTTCAAAATAGTACGTGATTCAGTATCAACATTTACCTGTCCAGACTCACAAGCTTCCTCTTCTATAATTTTATTTATTGCTTCGTCATTGCTTTTCCCAACAGTTACTTCATCCACTTTGGAGGTCATCTGTTTCTTTATTTTCTTAATACTTGATTGTTCTGATTGTTCAGTTGTCAATTCCTCTTCAGAATCATTTTGTGTTTTGTCAGTTGTATAACTGTTCAGGAATTCTGCAAACGGTCCGTTATGATTCATTAAATCTTTAAATGATCCAATTTCACCTACTTTGCCATCTACCATTGTTATTATAAGGTCCGTTTTTGAAAGAAAGCTTATCCCATGGGTCACTAATATTCTTGTCTGTAAAATAAATGTTGTCTTAAGTCAATGCATGATTGGGGTTGATCTTATCGCACCTTTTCACTATTTAAATTTTACTGCTGGATATCAATTCCATATTATTTTAATTTTGTTCGGATTTTTAAAACTTTGCAAGCGTTAGTATGAAAATTGTACTTACGTTTTGGTATATAAAAAAGAAAATTGAGATAACAGAGTGGTATTTTTTTCACATTATATACCTTATTTCCAAGTATTCCATTTCTGTCCAACACTTGTTCAAAAATATGCTTGCCAACATGTGAGTCCACAGCACTAAGAGGGTCGTCAAAGAGATATACGTCTGCGTCCTGGTAAATTGCACGAGCCAAACTGACCCTTTGTTTTTGTCCGCCACTGAGATTTATTCCCTGAAAACGACAAGATTAAATAAGAATATAACATTTTTGGTATATGTTGAAATGAAATTTGTTGAATTTATTGCACACACAATTTTTACATATTTTTTTTTTGTTTTCATTTTCTTAGATTTTCGGGAAAAGGGCCATTTAAAGATTTCATGTAACTTCGTCAATTTAATATAATTTCATATACAGTAGTTTTCAAAATAAATCAAATGAAAAATATTTCCATAAATAAATACAAGTAAATTGAAATAAAAGTATAAATTTATCTATACCTTTTCACCTATTTCTGTCATGTCACCCCCAGGTAACATGTCCAAATCTGTTCTTAGAGCAGATGCATCAATAGCTGTATCATAGTTAGCTTTGTTCATAGGTGAGCCAAACAAGATGTTACTCTGTAATGTTGAGTTTCTTATCCAAGCTTGTTGTGGAACATATGCAACTGATCCCTATAAAATGAATAACCTTTGTTTCAAATTGAAAAAATGCAAGAATATAACTTAACGTACTACTTTACATGATCATATTAAAGTATTTCCTATTTTCAAGCAATGCATATACAATTTCAGAATAAATGTCATGAAAAGTAAAATTCCGCGTCGAGTATACAAAATATAGTTGGTACGTTCTTTGTATTTTATTTCTGAAACAATGTCATGAAAAATTAATAATTTCACGTCAAATAAAAAAATAGCTAGTTAATTTTTACCTTAATGCAAGACTGTCCTAAAATTTGTTCCATTTCTCCTAGCATGGCTGACAAAAGTGAAGATTTTCCAGACCCAACACTGCCTACTATAGCTACAAATGATCCTTCTGGTATGTTAATATTGATGCTACAAATGAAAAATAATAAAAGCTGGTCATTTATTCTGCTGGGTATGTTAACAAATAAAATTATGAATATCACACAACAATCAGCAAGATGTACAATTTAGTTCACACATTTATGAAAAAAATTTATAATCAGAAATATCTCTGCACATAATGAAATTCTCTTTACCATGATTGTGTGGTTTTCAATAAGCAGCACTCTTTTTGGCTATTGTACTTTACTGGTTGTTTTATTTATTGGTAACTTTCCCATATCTATACAATTAGGAGATACTAACTCTCAGACAATCACTGGTGTAGAATTTCCAACTTAAAAAACTTTAATGGGCGTAATAACAAAACTACCGCACAAGTTTGTCAAGAACCCGAATCTTAAAAAAGAATAGATAGAAAAATTACCTTTGAAGTGTAGGATTTCCATCTTTGGTCCAGGCGTATGTTCCATTTTCAACTGACACTGCATACTCTGAAAATTACAAAAGTGGGTATTCAATTAGTACATGTATTATCAATCCTTTCTGGTTTTGATTTCTAGCAAGGATTTTTCTTTCTTAAAAATATATGATTAAAAAGGGTTGACTTCAGGTCTTATGATATGTACTCCTAACAATTTAAGCAAGCTCATTAAAACTGGTTTAATGTGTACCGTTATGAAGATATCATTTTGTGTGCTAGTAAGATTTAATCGATTTAATGTGATTCTAGCCTTTGTTAATTGTATTCTTCTGCAGTTTTACTTACTTGAATTGGCAGTTCTCATAAGAGCATCCTCATTCAATTCATCTTTATCCAAGAAAGACTGGATTCTCTTCAATGAGACATTTCCCTGAGATTAAAAAGAGACATGTTATTAACCTTGTCACTGAAATCTAAATAATACAGTGTAAAAGCAAATTCAATGTTCATATACAATTTTACCAAATGTTCTACAAAAATTACCCTTTAATTCAAACCTACAGATGTGTATAAGGTGTTCCTGTTCATGTATGACTCTACCGCGGTGAAATAATTTACCAATTGTGTTCTATATGAATTGCCGTGTATTTTTAATTTTTGATTTTATTTTTGATTTTAGATTCTTTCTATTTCAGTTTTTGCTTAGGAATTCGTTTGTAGATGTATTGTGGTTCATTTATCTATTGTATTTGACAGAAGCGAAAAAAATATATAATAAACAAAGATTGGCCTATTGATGATACATTACCTGCACATAACGGTTTACAATATGGGGCATTACAACCAAAGTCCAGTTCAGGATGCCAAAAAGTGATGTTGATACAAATGCTTTCTCAGCAGTCAGAACATTCTCTGGATCAGTCAACACATATACAGTGAACGTGCATAGTGATACCTACAATGGTAACAACATGAAATTAAGAGAACACATCAGTCCAAGTCATGTGTATAAATAATGTTATTTCAGTAGGTTTATTTTTAATACTAAATACATGCTCGATGCAAAGGTCTTTTTAAACACCAAATTAACATAATTTTTGTTTCATGTGATTTTATTTCAATTGCCTCATAGTTGAATTTATATGTCTAGTAATTTTCTATTATCTTTCTCACACATATATTTAATAAAATTGAGATTTCTTACCAAGAATGGTGTCACAGCCCAAACTAGATGCATACAAGTACCAATACAAGCTTGCTTTCGGACAACTCCTATCTCTTTGTTTCGTATCTCTTCAATCTGTTTTTCAAATGATTTCTCCCAAGCATACAGCTTCAATACCTACAAAATTTTATAACACCATAATAAATACTTAACAATATAATAATACATTTAAAAGTCTTCTGTTTGCTTTTATTTTGTGTAATGTATATATGATTCCTAATTAGGAAGTTAATAATAGCTAAATCCTCTAGATATTTTAAGATATGCAAAATGACATGATTTTGTATGATGTATAAAAATGCATACACTTGCGTCTTATGTACTCACTTTTATTCCGTTTAAAATTTCATTCATCATCTTTATTCTCGAGTCTTTCAAATCCATTACTTTTAACTGAAATATAATAATCAAAAAGTTCAAAACATTGTCGCAAAATTATATTGACAAATGTTACACTCTGATAAATACAATAAATCGGCATACGAATACCGAAGCAAGAACGAGGAAAGGGGAAATTCTAAAATCATAAATCCAAAATCACGGCAATTCACAGCAACACGAATTGAGACAGTATGACAAAGACATAACAAACAAACAAAAATGAACAAAAACGCCACAAAACTAAAGCACTACAAAAAAGTCTCCACTTTGTCACTTTTTGGTATTTAGCAAAAAAGAGCACAATTATTATGAACAAAAGATAATGTCAAAAAAGGACAACGCATAATCCGTTATTAAATATATTATTTAAAATCAGCCAATTCTGTTATTTCTCTATAAAATGCAATTTTTATTACCAAATTAAATGTCAGAGCACCAGAGATGCTTATTTCTCAATTTATTTAGTCTTTGCGAGTACTAAAAAAGGGTTTGGAATAATGATGTACGTTAGATTTTAAATTTTCGGAAACTTCTATATAATCTTCCGTAATGTTTTCAATTCAAATGAAAATATTTTTTAATTATTTTTATTTTTGTTTACAACTCACATGAAAGTCTTTGTTTTATATTTTTTATATAACTCACGTGAAAGTCTTTTCCTTTTTTCACTAAGATTGAATTTAGTGGAATCACAAGCACCATTATAGCTATTCCAACAAATGCTGAATAACCAAGAGTTTGCCACACCGAAAACATGGAAATACAACACAACATTGGTATAGACCACAGTTCGTTGATGCTCAGTATACAATGGGATACTCTCTCGGCATCTACTGACATCAGGTTAACAATTTCTCCAGATGTTGATGACTTCTTTGCTGAACTTGATAGTCTTAAAGTCTGAAAAATATCATAAATGTATATTGAACGCACTAATTAACTGTAATTCGACGTTTTGAGGCAAAAAAGCTGAGGCAATACGCATATATGGAAGCAATTTCAACATATGAAATATGTTTAATAATATGAATAAAAATATGATGTTGCCTTCTTGGCATACGTTGAAGATCATCGGTTCAAACTTACTTTTTTGTAAATAACAGATGTAATGGCCGTCCACAATCGCCTTTCGTAGTTTTCAGTTCTGTACCACTTTTGATGATCGAAAACTGTTCTAAGGAAGGTAAACCCAAACAACAATATGGCGCATACGTAACCAAACCAGTCAGGTATCGTTGTATCTGTAGCAAACTGTAGGAGGTATCTGTAAAATATGATATGCAATTAGAGATTTTGCAGTCACATGGTTTCTCGTAAAAGTAAAGCGTATTGTTGAGCAGAGTTATATTTAATGCAGTTGCTTCTATATTAAAATAGAAATACTATTTTTCAAGAAACTTGAGCTGTAATTTACTTTAAGGCGGTAGTGAAATTTTATTTTATTTGAAAAATACCTGAGAATGTAGGGGGCTGCCAAAGCATTCAAGCAAACAAGCAATTCAAAACCAGCAGGTACAATCAGGTAAGGTCCAAAAGCTCTAACAAGGGCGTTCACAAGTCTCGGGTGCTGTTTCTCACTGTCCTTTTGGTTCCTTTTTTGTTTTTGTAATGACTGGGTGTTGCTGAAAAGAACAAAGCATTGTATTAAACTAGTTGAAGTTTTCATTATCTAAATGATTTAAATTTGCTGAAGCCATACAGCAGAGTTATATGAATATAACTATCCTTCCGCAGATTTTATTTCTAGCAGAAAGAAATTTTGAAAGATGAGTGTTAATTTGACAAATCATGAACATCAATGAAATTCGTTTATCTACAATATTTACTAGACAAAGAGAAATCTTTCCGATAGTTATGTTTGTCGATTGAAAATATAAAGAAATAGATAAACCATTACCTTCTAGCTTTTTCCTGTTCCCAGTATTTTTCAAAATGTGGCACAACACAAGCTGATGTTTCCTCTGGACTTAGGGGAAATAAATCTTCTCGGTTAAGTTTTCCTCTGTATCCTTTCATAATTAAACTGTAACATTAAATATTAAACATTTAGAAGAAAAAACTCAGTATTTTATGTATGAAATCTCATTTTTTGTAGAAGTTGTAAATTTTAAAATATAAGCTTTTCCAGTCGGAAATTTAGGTAATCTAGGTAATCTATATAATGTCTAATGTGTTGTAAAATCTGAAAATCTATGTCAAAGTATATAATGATTCATAGTTATTACTTTGCAGTTTTTTTTTCTTTTAATTTCCAACAATTTTATTTAATTTTACTTACTTTGTACACCAGTGGAATGTCAACTTTGAAAATAACGATTTTATTTCTCCTGTAAATGATTTCTGAAAAAAATAATAAATGGCATTTTATGTAGAACGTCAGCCGTCTAGCGCCTGCATGTATATGGAAAACATTTGATATTAATGAAAATTTCTCAACAATTTGATAGCAACGATAGGAATTTTTTTCTTTGCTGTATTATGTTTGTGCTCTTAAATACACGAAGTACTAGTTAGCTTTGTTCCAAGTTTTATTAAAAAAAAAAGACTTTTTGCATAGTATTATTTTACTATCTTATCAAATATGTTGAAATTACCACGTACAGCAAGTTTGTTAATTTTGATAAGATAAATATAGTTTCTACAACGAGAACTAAGTTGATTATGGAATTTTTCACATCGAGTTAAATAGATTTTGCAAATGTTTGAATACAAGGCTTGTCGAGTTTTAAACATTTTTGAAAATTATTTAACAAGATGTGAGAAATTTCATAATTAACGTGTTAAAGTTGTAGAAAATGTTTCTAAAAATAAAGGGGAAACCTGCATTTAATTTAGTTAAACATAATGTAAAAACCGAACATTATGTTCCGAATAGATTTGGCGGGAAATTTCACGTGAAGTGTTTTCTCTCTAGAGATGAGAAATATTTTTATCACATCGGTCAGGGGTTGGTTAAATTTGCTAGAAAGTAGATAAAATATTTTAGCTTATTGCTCTCAATACGTTTTCAGTCTAAATTACTATTCTGTTGTAATTCCAAATATATATCAGTGTATGAAAATTCGCAGTTGTATTACTTGTAATTACAAAATGTTTATTTCAATAGATAGTGCGGATTCTGAAAATGATAACTTTGTTTATCATAAGAAATTTTCTATGACTTTTTATACTTACCTTTTTGTCAGTTTCTTCTTGTAGTTCTGAACGACGATCGTTGACCAGGGATTGTATAAACTTGGTGAAAACCAGCATAAAATACAAAAAGAATATAACACTCTTCAGAGCTCCATTGGTAAAATTCCTCTGAAATGTAAAATATATGTTATTTATTTAACTACTGTTTTATCCCATAAAAACAAATTATTTTAGATATAGCAAAATTTCCAGTTTTTTTTCTGCGATCTGTATATAAAGTTTTATTGTTTTTATCAGAGAACTGTAAATACGTATTTGATTATATTGTATATTTTACTATATGAGTATTTACGACATGTACCTACCTCTAAAATAGCACCAGCGATTTCAGTCTTACATCGCAGCATGATGCTTGTAACCAGAAACAACCATGCTCCAAGTAGCCATTGTGGTGTACGTCCTTTCATCTGACTACTTCTCAAAACGTAGAATTCAACCAGCTGAAAAAAGCATACATTGTAGATATGAAGTAATGTATTGATATTGAAAAAATCACAGGATATTAAATAAAAAAATTGAGAAACGGATTACGAATCGTTCATTAGCATGTCAAAAAGCTTTTGTTATGTAATAACAAAAATATTCGAAAATGTTTGTACAATTCTTGTTATAATTTCAATCTAATTTAATAAAAAAAATTACTTACCATTGTGAGAAGTACTATTAAAGGAGATAAAGTCTGTATGGTTGGTATCATCTCCCCTGTTATCATATCCCTGACGGTTTTCCCAATGTAACAGGTAGTCAACATGGCAATAAGAAGAGTCAAAATCTGAAATACAAATGTAATTATAATGTCATAATTATACATTTCTCCCGGATTAAATGTTGAAATATAATCTTTAAAGATCCAAATAACAACAAGCAAATTCAAAGAAAAGATACAAAATCAGGAAAAATCAAGCCTATTCTCTGAAAATTAACTTTGATGATGCGTTTTAAGAATCGACAGAAAACTATCTCATTCAAATTGATAATATTAATTCTTAACAGTACAAACATGTTTGATCTGGATAGGTTTTACTCTATATAGAAGCTGATTCTATAGTTAACTGGAATACGTACCGTTGTCAGTAAGCTGGCCTTTTTAACAATTCCTTTACTTGCTTCTTCAAAGGAGAAGTGGAAAACACGTAACGGAACACCTAATAGTAAGAACACACTTGGGCTCCATTGTATAAGTGTCTTCTCTAAGCTCTCGGTTATATATGAATCGGTTGTGTTGACTACTTCGCAAGAGTTCTAAAATTGAAAAAAATATATTGTTGCGTTAAACAAATAACAAAACCAAAACATTAGCTGATTAGTAAAAAATTAAGGGTTTCTTTAACATGAAAAACAAAGTATCTTTCTGATAATAGGAGATGTTTGCCTAATGGGCCTTATGTTATATGAATATGTTAAAGCTGGCCTTTTTGTAGTCTAAGAGCAAATACATGTATAGAGATCGATGAAATTGCTTTGCCATCTGAGATGCTACTCTGTTCACAGGTTGATTGCTGTAGTCTTATCTTGCTTATTTTATTTCAGCGCTGGATTTTTATCTTTTATTGTGTTTTTATTGAAATCTTAGTCGGAGGCACAATGCTTGCAACATGGAGAATTTCGTTCTCAGTACACTTATAAAAAAATAATAAGTTAAAATCCATTTAGAAAATTTCTGGTTAAAAAAAATGTAATGTTATAGAATATCCTTAAAATTATAAATGCTTAATATATCAACCTACCATTAATAGTGGTTCACAATATGTCTTCATCTTATTGCTTTGATTGTAGTATTATAATTGAACGTTACCTGAAATTGACAGACTTTAAATACTGTATCTGAGTCACATGACTTGGAATATAAATAAATTCCAATACGAAGGTGTTTAATTCTTAAAATGAATATAAAATTCCCCATTCCTATCCAAGTTCATATAGGAGACATTTAAACTATATATAGAGAGATCAATGTTTATTATTGATCTATTTTACACTTCAGTATAATGTGTATTGTCGTGTTTAATTAAATATTGTTTGGACATTTAAATGGATTAAACCCACTCATCTATGTTGGAGGTGACCAGTGACGTTTGTCGAAACTAAAATAAACGCAGGTTTCCCCTTTATTTTTAGGTAACCTTTTCTGTTATGATCGCATAGCGACGCTAATTGTCACATATATGCTTGCTTAGTATTCATTTTTAAACTTTATATGAATACTGGAATCTAATACAAGTTTTGCGTTGAAATGTAGCAAATTTTAATGATGATAAATCACGGTAAGGAATAATAATAATAAAAATTACATTTTTTGTACAAAATAGACCATACAGTTACATTGTGCCCTGGACTTTTTTCAAAATGTCAGGAATTAATAAAGCATACATATATAAAGAAAAACCTGGAACTCTGAAATCTGCCTGGGGTGAAGATAGCACTATTACAGTTTCTTAGTTTTCATTTCTTTTTAGTGTACAATACATCATGTTTTAACTTGATTTTTTTTAAATGGAAAGTCAAATACGAATTTATGCATCATATAAAGAAAACATAACTCGTTTACATTTTTCCAGTCCCTTTCATGGTATGCATGTAGTCCTCATTTCTCCCTTTCTGAGCACATATTATGCATGGTGTGATGATGTGTGATTCAAGTTATACTTTGTTTTTATTGAATTTCAATGTTTCCCAAGCATATTGTATTGCATCAATTAACAACAATGTGAGTGCGAATCCTTTGGGATGAATAAGGGGATACGCAGTAAATTTTTACGTGAAAACCATGCATATTTAAACCCGGCACCAAAACTGAAAAAAAAATAATTCAATCAGATTGATAGCCATTTTGTCTCATTATCAACACTTCAGTTTAAAGATGAAAATCGGTAATATGAGAGGACCTACTCCTGGTGATATTTGGAGACTGGAGATATTAATATGACGTCATTAGGATCCTCAATACACGCATCGGATCTGGGCGCTTGTACTATCTCCATTTTCCGTAACAGAATTACATGTATCAGTTATGCCAAATTATACGTGAAATGTGTCAATATATAGACCGAAGGAGAGAAAATGATAATCAACAGCATATGTTTCAACTTTTAAACGATTCGATCTTTATAAAAATATAATCAAAGATTTGAGTAGATATGTCATGAATTATTAATTCTGTCGATTTTATTTTACATTTTCGTAAATAAAAAAATTCTTTTGAGGTGGCGGATTTATGTTTATTGTTACTTTTACATATTTAGACATTCAAACATCTATCTACTTGTATGAGTAATTATATTTTTCACGGTTAGTTATTTTATTATTTAATTGAAATACATTCTATTGTACGAGATATATTTTGGGTGTTGCGAAATGTTTATCAAAACAAAGATAAGATATCTTAACAAACAGAAATTGATGAGTCTACCGATTTCAATTTGTTGTGAAATATTCATTGAAACGTATCGGAAAATACGCTATACAGAAAAAAAAATATTAAAAAAAAACAAAAACAAAATGGAGAATTGTTGAGTCTGTTGAATTGGGAGAAAGAACCAGAAAAAAAACTATTATTGTTGAGTGTGCTGGATTTGACGAAAGTACTACGTGCACTTGTTTAGAAGTATGGACCATTTAGCTGTGAATTTTGATCCATTGTATGGGGCATTTTCAGGATACGCTCAAATGTTTTCGCAAATCGTGTAGGATAGTCTCTTTTACGTGTACCTTTTTGGAATATGATTACTGTAATATGTGGCCACATTTGTATATTTTCTAACATATTAGCAGTTGAACATGGTTGTAAATAACGGTCTGTAATAGCCTTTTACGCCTGTTTTAGCCAGTTCACAGAGTTCACAGTGTTTGGAAAGATTGCACTACTCGGAGGACACCATGCATGAACCAAAACAATTGTTTGTTGCGAGTGCGTAAATATTTGATCTCCAATAATGATTGTATGAAAATGCATTTGAATTGATTTTATGATGATAGTGTATATGACAGATGACTTTTTAATAATGTTTGAACAGGATTGGATGCATTCGAAAAATTGGTTTAGAAATTCACGGGAAAGTGGCCATACCCTTTTCTCACTCGGAAAACAACCATATGTTTGGTTTATAAAATATAATCAATATTTATTAAGAAATGCACATTTATGTCCATGAGGGCTGATGGCATAAACAAAATAAAAATATAAAATATATATCCACTTGCAATAGTCATATAGTAATTAAAAAATTACTCTTTTAATATAGTTATTGACCCTTTTTTGGTCCTTAAGCAAATCTGCAAATTGAATAAATCAGGACAAATTCAGGTGTATGACAGACACACTGAGGACTGACTCAACGAAATCCTTCCATTCAATTAATATTAATATTGCACTTAATGTTTGACTGAGAATACTCTTTATGTATTACTTATCTTAACGTTTACTTTATCTCGCTGTAGTGAATTTTCGAAAACAGTATCTCTGTAATTCAGATACACAATACATAACTTTTGAGTCGTGTTCTCACAGGAAAAGTTCTTTTACTATACAAAAAATCAATACATCAATACATTGAAAAAGGGGGGGGCACTTTAATTAATTAAAACTGTTGACCTAAGGGCGAGTTATATTTAATCTATTTGCAGCTTCAGATTTTTTAATTATAAATTTTTCGTCAATCATAAATTTAGTTAAAAGATTTTCATGTAGGAAAAAAATTTAAGTGGACTTCAATTTCATTTTTTAGTTGGTATATATTTATTTCCATAGGTAAGGATTCAACACATTCCTGCATACTGGTATTTGAGAGAGTCGTTTCCGCCTTCAATTACACGAGAGCTCCCATCTCGGAAGTCCCGTAATTTACTAGTATATGCGCTATAAAACCCTCCACCGCCGTTCATATACTTACTATGAGGTAGGAGCGGTGCATTGCATTTGCACCAATTAGTATTTCATTTGCGCCAAAAAAATATTTCATTTGCGCCACAAACTGTACTTCATTTGCGCAAAATGAATAACTTTTCATTTGCGCCAAATACAGGTAAATAGTATAGTAAATTTATACAACAGTCAGTAGTGTTGTTAACCACCTGAATTGGGCAAAGTCAAAATAAAAACAAAAATAAAAAGACATCTGAATTTAAAAGATAAAAAAGGGGTAAAACAGCCCAATATTTCGACATGTAATGTCTTTTTCAAGGGTAAGTAAAAGTAAAAAACACGTGTAAAGACGCTGGAAGAAATTAAGAAAACATTTTATACTTTTTGCTTCTATTTTCTTCTTCTGTTCGCCAGCATGGAGTGTTTGAAGTAAGATTTCGAGCAAGATATTTTACCTATAAACGTTATTGTCTTTTTGTCCTTTGGATTTCGGCTCTAGACAATTCTGTTCGTATTCGTAACAATGTACAATCAATCATCTTTAAAGGATCAGAGTACCAAAACTATTTATTAGGAAAAAAATACAAAACTAATGAAAATAAATGAGAAGCATTTAGTTTTAACAACCCGCTTAACCTGTATGATCTGGATGAAACTAATATGGTGAAGTGAAAATTTTAAATATCTTTGATATGTTAAATACTTAAGGATGTACCCTCCTGAGCAGCCAAAATTTTAAAGTATTAAACTTTTTTTCAAACGTTGATTTTTGCAATGTTCTTACCCTATAAGTTTAATGAATAAAGAAAAATTCATAGGTTGCTGTGCAAATTATTTTGCTACAGCTGTTTGAAAGTGACCAATTTTAGCACTTTTGTGTATTTTTAGGCATTTTTGCCCATTTTTGACTATCTTCATTGAAAAGATTTAGCTTTTTCTTATACTTTCTGAAAAGCTGTAAATAGAAGAAATGAACAAATTCCGCCCCAAAAAATCATATATTGGTGTTGATATAAGAAAGTTTTGTCCCATTTTCATGCTTTTTAGGGGCAATTTCAGCATTTCCATATTTCCCTAAAAATGTAGATTTTCTTAATTTTTTTAACAGCTAATGGTTTTAACCTCATTTGTTATGTGATTTTTTATTGCACAAATATATAATACTATCAATAAAAAGGCAAAATAAATCTTAAGTGCACGTTTTATTCATAAAATGGCCTTTTTTCTAACCCAACCCCTATTTTGTGAAAATTTGACATGAATCCAACAGCCAATTAGGGCATTAATCTTCAATTTAAGATTACTGTGAAACCACTTGACAGAAATGAATCATTTTTTGACACAATTTAAAGATTAACTTCAATTTTGTTAATTCGATGCTATCGTACATAAAATATAAAGAATTTTAAAATTATTTCCAAACGAGATTCCAACGAGACTGAACATCCTTGATTTTAAATAATATATTAAATATTTTCCAGTGAAATATCCAAAATTAAAATATTAAATATTGCTTCCACTTCCTATTACCTGAAAATTTACCTGTAAAACTGTTACCTGAGAAATGGCGCAAATGAAATACAAGCTTGTGGCGCAAATAAAATGCCACACTTTTTCAAAAATTGGCGCAAATGCAATGCGCCCGGTAGGAGTGTTTGCTCTTTGTTGAACGCCTCATGGTGACTTCAAGATGAAGAACAACAATGAAAGCATTGTACCATTGCTTAATCTTACCATGTATTTATAGGGATTTTGTCCCATGTATATTTACTTCTATATCCCTTTATGAGGGTATGGATGGGGTCCCCCGCAAAACGACTAACGGTTAAAATTTCCTTTAATTTACGTTGACGCTTATTTTTTTAACCATTTTTACGCTAACGGTTAAGTAAAATACCATAACGGTAAACACACCTGTAAATAACTTGCTATCCTGATAGAGCGTAAAGAATTATAACTAAATAAACAAAATGTAGCTTCTTAAAAGTGTTATGATAAAGAAATAATACGAACTACCAACATTGCAGGTATTAGTAAATATTAACCATCAGTGATCATCGGTATACTCATCCCTATCTGGGACTAATACTTTTATTAGTCCCAGTCCCTATTAAGCGGAGTTCTCGAAGAACAGTTTAGGAAAGAAGAGTTCGCGTGTAATTGGTTCAGCCCGGCTGGATAATGTTTAGCCCGGTTGAGAATTATATGCCAGCGAAGCTGGTACTTATGGTAAGAATGTAATCCAAGGATATATATTGGTGCCTTCGATTTTTTTTCTGCCTGTCACATGACCTTTTTGTACGACCAACATATCACATGACACAATAAAGTTCGTTCATTGGCTGATTTTATTTCTCAACATAACGAGAATCAATTTTGCTTGTGCATTTTTTGAAGAGTTGTCAATTTTTATTCTTTTTGTAAATCAATTAACCAAAAATTTATTGCTAATAATTTCTCCGATTTTTTAAATCATATGTCTCGCCAAGTCGGGTTTCAACGCGAAAAAAATTCCCTTCTGGTCTCCTTACATTTCACGTTCAACCGGAAACAAGTTCGTGCTGCCATGGTGACATTGACGATGAACCGCGAAATTCCCGTTCAGCAATTTATAATTTTTTTTTCGCTATTTAGTATTATTGTTGTGGTTTAGAAACATGTTAATTAGTTTGAAATATGCTAGATTGTCAAGTTCCTCCATTCAAACGGGTTGAAAATAACCTCCTTAATCGACCAGTCGCCCAGTGGCAGTGCCTCTTCATCAGTCCGAAAAGTTATTGTGTGAAATTATCTCCCTTCTAAACATGCTAATGAGGTGGGCGTCTACTTCATCAGCCATATTTTAGGAACACGCCGTCTGTTGATGGTCCATAGTAACGGCTAGATATTAAGCTTGTTCGGGTATATAAATCACTAAGGAACGATGCATTAGTAAAACAAAAACATTTACAAAATAAAAGTTAACAATTGGTCTGCTATTGCACGTTACATTGTTTATAGTTGATGTCAAATGTCTTCACTGCAACCACACAAAAATTAACCTGGCGACAATAAAATATTATTGAAAGGCAAAAAATTACCGGGGGCGGACACAATTTCTGTATTAAAAGATAGCCAAATGATTAATCTTGAAGGGGAAATATGAAATAATTGATTTCAAAGATGTATATTTTCAAGATCCAAAATGATATCCCGTAACCAAGGAATAAGTGAGGGTGGTATTTTCCATTGTGTTCATTATTTGGCAGTAAATGTTATTTATAAACACTGCCGAGGCACTCACAGGGATCAATGTACCCCATTATGGTAAAATTATACGAAATTAACGGGAATGCTTGTAGATTTCTGTATCTAAATATTTATTTGGAACCGTAGTAGAATGTTTACTTTTCCATTTAATACATTAAAACAAACTATAGATAAAAATCAAATTACGATTAACTGAATGGGCCTCTGACTCGTAAGTTGTAATCATGACGTATGTAGGTAAATTCGATTTCATTTCTAAAAATAGAGCCAGTATGTAGCAGAATACACCAACTTTGGGGTTTTATTCTGGGTAATTGCGTGGAAGGGCGGAAATGAAAATTTGCACACGTATTCATCAATTCTGTATTAATCAGTATGCCAATTTTGGAGAAAATCCAAAGATGTATATTTCATTCATCCAGAATTATAGTCACCCAATTCAGTCCACTTAAACCGCAATTTACGCACTAATTACAAACTTAACAATCAAACGGCGAACATTTACATTATTTCTATACCTTAATGAAATACATGATTTAAAAAATCATTCAATTATCCTGTTAGAAACAACTTTTTGGAATTTGTAACTACGGAAAACAATCTGAGTAGACCTTTTTTGTTTCGTTTAATGAAGAGTTCCATTTCTTTTGTTAAAAACTAATCACTTATCGGCCTGTTCATGGGCCCGATAAAGTATACGTTTGTTGAACGAGATTTCCCTCGTAATTTTTAAGAAATGAAAGCAAAATGGTCTTTTAGGCATTTGCTCAGCCCGCGGTCGTTCCGAGCAGGGCTACAATGTACCGTTGTACGTGAAGGTACGTTATCATAGTGATCTTTTCATTAGGCTACCTCCAATGAATTTTACTGAAAATAAAATTACGAATGAATGAGATAATGTCTTACCTTGAAGATGAGATAATATATCCCTTTTCCCTTTATTTGAACACTGGTCTTGTGTGATGCTGGCTTTATTTTGACTGAAAACTTTCAAAATGAAATGGCATTATGCTTTTCAATAACATAATGCTCAAGTAATTGTGAAAATTGGCAATCCTCAAACGATGACAACTTGGCGTCTGTTACGTGCTAAAACTTCAGTTCAAGGACCGACAGCTACGTAGATCAAAGTTGAGATTGCAATGCGCTCAGGGGTAGCATGGACTGGTCACAGTAACATATATGTTAGGGGATTGGTAATCATGAATTATGATATAACAAGGCTGGATATATAAATTTGATATTTCCCTCTAAATTTTAGAGTGTATTATGGGACATGAGTTGAACTGTCAATCAAATCGGACATAAAACTCAGCAGCGCGGATCCTAGGCAGTTTGAAAAGGGAGGGGTTCCAATTCTAAAATAATATAAATTTTTGGGGTATTTCTTAGAAAAACATCTGGATATTCATTAAAAAATACATGATTGTCGAAAAAAGGGATTCCAATCCCTGGAACCCCCCCCCTTTGGATCCGACAATGAAACTTTTTTTTTAAATTTGCTCAAAATCTCTTTGATTTATTATTATACCCCCCGCTTTAGCGGGCGGTATATAGTGAGCATGGTGTCCTTCCGTCCGTTCGTCCATCCGCCATATGGTACTTACTTTGTAGCAACAATTCCTCCTAGACCACTTGATGGAATTTATTTAAACTTTCACAGAATGTTAAGTATACATTGCCCTTGTGCATCATCTACTTAAAAGTTTGATTTTATCCTTTTTAGGGGGGGCAGGGGGTATGATAGTAGTGGGTTTTTTTGTTGATTTTTTTTTACTCTCTGACATACGGGTACACACTTTTTGGCGACAACTCCTCCTAGACCACCAGGTGGAATTCCACGAAACTTTCACAGAATGTTCAGTAGATATTGCCATTGCGCACCAGCTTTTTAAAATTTTTATTTGACTTTGATTTTTTTGGGGGGAGGGGGGATTTTTTTACTGTTTGCCATAGGGGTACATACTTTGTGGCAACAACTCCTCCTAGACCACATGATGAAATTCAATGAAACTTTCACAGAATGTTAAGTAGATATTGCCATTGTGCATCAGTTGTTTAAAACTTTTATTTGACCTTGTTTTTTTTTGTTTGTTTGTTTTTTTTTTTGGGGGGGGTACTCACGGGCATAGGGGTACATACTTTGTGGTGACAACTCCTCCTAGACCACTTGGTGAAATAAAATAAAACTTTCACAGAATGTTAAGTATACATTGTCCTTGTGCATCATCTATTTAAAAATTTGATTTGATCTCTTTAGGGGGGAGCAGGGATTATGATATTAGTACTCACAATTTTTTTTTGGCGTCAACTCCTCCTATGTACAGGTGAAATTAATTAACGCAGATACATGTATGTTCTTTCTAAACAGCAACCATTTCTAAATTGTTTATTCAACAAAACAAGTTTCCTTTTCTTTGAATTCATCTCGGGTACTTTATTAAGGGGATACGATACAGTACCAAGGGCAGATAATAACGTCGCCGAATGTGGCATGTTGTTTTCGCGACGTCACGATAGACCTACGAAATAGAGAACGACGTCATAATACCAGACTACGCGAATTTCGGACAGAAACATGTACAATAAATCTATGATAAAATCGACGTGGTTGTGAATAACGCAATTGGGGAAGTAGTAGCTCCAGATCCGACATACTTGTCAAATTGAATAGCAAAGACTTCCTATCGGCATCGTTTGCAATAGAATCCATTTTTCCCAACAACAATTTGATTTCGTTACAAAAAAGATTTACACTTGTTACAAGGTAAAAATTTATCAAGTTTGCAGTAATTATTATTTAAAATCACTACTGGAATACAAGTGAGGCTCCTCATGGCGGGGGGTCTTAGGAATCAAATAATCATTAAATTTTTGCCTTGGTAGTCAAATAATCATTAAATTTTTACCTTGGTAATCAATAAATGTTTGGCTTAGTAATCAAAAAGTATATAAAAACACAAGCTAATAATCAAATAATCATTAAATAAATGCCCTCGTAATCAAATAATCATTAGAAAAATGCCCTGATAGTCAGGTAATCAAGAACCCCATGACGGGCCTCACAAGTCGATAAAAATACTAAAAAATTTCAAGAGTCATTAAAATCTCGTGACTTTTCCAGTGACTTATTTTTTGCTTTTATTGAATCAGCTTCCCGTGGAATTTCTATAACCTATACGTACATTTGTCTCTGCCGTGAAAATGACGTTAATTAGTTTCTGCAAAATTGTTCTTGTTTAATTATGGAAAAAGTCAAAAGTCATGGCATGTCGCAGAATATGGGTAGCATATAAAATACCCTGAATTCATCATAAAAAAAAATAAAAAAAANAAAACAAAAAAACCCAAAGAAAAAAAAATTGAGGCAACTTCACAAAGACAAAACACATAAACAACTGAATGTAGGGATGAATAAAAGAACCTGAGATCTTGCGTAATTTTTGGCGCATGGGTTTACAAAAATCGAGGTTGTTAGTTCGAATCTAGCATGAGACAGCTTAAAAATAATCCGTAAAAATTATGTGACTTTTCTATATTTTGGCTGGTAAAAATGAATGGGTTGCGGTTATGTAAAGGAACTTGACAAGTAGTAGCATTTTCAGTGACAGATTATATGATTATGACTGACTCTTAAATACATGTAAGTTTTAAAATATAGAATTTTTTTTACTGGAAGATGTTTAAGTATGTCACTTGCTGAAAATATTGACAATAGGAAAACGACTGATGATAAGAATATTTCTTAAGGAACAACCTTTCACGCATCTGTATGCAACATTTGATCATTGTACTTTGCATCACATTTCTAGAAGTAATTGTGGGTTCTCTCTTATGTTTGAAGGAAAATGCATGCACTCAAATCCCTGAGTCGCAGGAACACGTCAGTATAAAGGCTTACTTTACATTAGTGAAACCAAATCTAACCAAATATTGGCTATTCATTTATCTTTTACCCGAGAACACATGCAGCCTATGGAGCTATAGCCAAAACATTAACACATTATATATCAAAGCTAAAAGTTACATTGGTTTTATGTATATTGTCCCTACCCTATCCATGATTTTACAGAGTTTCCTGATCGGCTACGGTGCCAAGGTGAAACATTACTCAGTGAGACTCCTATAATAAAGACGGTTTTAGGCTTAAATACAATGGCAGACAATCCGAAAGCAAAGAAATATAAAAACAATAAGCCTCCCCAAACTTAATTTGAGAGACTTAAAAACGGAGAATGAAAATGGCTATTCATGATGTAAACATGACAATACATGTATACAGACAAAATGACACAGACAACACAAATAAAGAGAAATAAACAAGAACACCACAAAACTGAAGCGCAAGCAAGTGTGAACCCCCATATTGGAGTTATCACCAGGTCCTCCGGAAGGGCATTAATGATATGCTCCTCCAAATTGAAAAGTCTGCCTTTGCTTAGTCTTTGTTTGTCAGTACGGTCAACTCGAGACATTGTAATGATCTGTCATATTTTGAGACGGTAATTTCGTCCTGTTGTCTGTTGACAAAATCGTTGTGCAATTAAATAACAGGAGATACAAATGCAATAGCGAATGATCAAGTATAAGACACGGACATGTCACACGTTGGAAAATTACTGCTCAAAAAGAAAGTTCACTATTGGAAAGTTGAAATCATCACGCTTGGCGTCAAACGTCCAGAATCACTATTACTAAAATAAATAGTAGAGCCTGGTAAAAGTCTAGACAGTTTCTTCGCTGGCATTCAAGGCTAAGCCTTCCGTATATTAGTTTTCATAACGAGAAAGAATTGTATATCGATGGATATCAACTAGAGTTATGTAATTTCATAATATAATAAACGAGCCTGTTACATAACGAGAGTTGATATCCATCGATATACAATTTTTTCGAGTTGTTAAAACTATTTCTCTTATGATGCTGTGAATATTTAGTGCCGACCTGCTGTTTATGTTTCAAATAACAACATCGTTGCTAGGTAACGTTAATCACGGCCAACGAGATTTCACAGTGGTCCAATAGAAACGTCGAAAAAATAATAGCACATCACTCGTGATGTGTTATTACTTGGCGCTCGACCAATGAATTCCTGTAAAAGCGATTCAACAAGTTCATATCTAACTCCAGCTTCAAAGTCTCGTTATGTACCGCAAATAACTATTCGTGCAAGGAAAAGATAATAAGCGCGCATCATAAAAGAAAAATGTAAACAAATTTCTTATTTTAAGTAACATTGGATTACGTTTTGTTCCGGTTCAGGATAATGTTTAGGTACGGTTTTTGATATTTGAATATTACCTTCACCTTAACATTATACTTGTGTGTCTGAAAAATGTTCATGCAGAAAAGAGATCGTAATTTATATTATTGAAAGATGTAGGTTGGTGTCTTTTCAACACGTGCATGCCCTATTGTTTCTTTACTAGTGTAAAATATTATGGTTGAACGATGTGAATACAGTTTGAAATACAAGCAAGCTCGAATGAATAGTTTTCTAATGTCAACTAATATACGATCTTTTAATATGATTCTTTTGATCTTAGCATGGTTTAATACTTACAAAATGAAGGGCAATGCTTAAACAGTGCATTATCGGACGGTCTTTCATGATATTGCACTATATCAAAATCTCGCTCCACAAAACACATTGAACCTAATGGCAGTGGGAGGGGTTACCAACAGTGCATTAATATTATGCAAATTTAGATAATGCACAGTT
>MJUU01055675.1:107822-119880 GCA_002080025.1 Modiolus philippinarum | reverse complement strand
TTCCCATCATATCTGATAGGTCATGAGTTTTATCAGATCTGATGATAAGCTATGTAGTTTACCAGGGGTAAGTATTCCCTTCTCATCTGATAGGTCATGAGTTTTATAAGATCTTATACTAGTTGTGTAGTTTGATTTTATGACATGTGACACTTCATCATTCAATATTCCAACTAGGGCTTGATTTTTGTCTCGCCTGCGACGAAAGTCGCTGAAGGCGAGACATAGGTATAGCAATCCGGCGACGGCGACGGCGGCGGCCGCGGCGTAAACTTTTTTCTAAAACCTTTATAACTTTTCAACGGTAATACATACAAACATCATCTTTGGTCCACAGCACCACCAAGTGATGACCTTTCCAGCAGCATATATTTTAAATTACCTTGACCTTGTTTTCATGGTTCAAGAAGCACATAAATATTGCGACACAGTTTCACATTCAAGTCCTTTTCTCAGGAACTATAATACCTAGACTTGTCATATTTGGTCTATAGTGAGATCTATATGGGTACATGGCAGTCTGACACCTGTCGTGTTGCCTTNTTTTGGTTCACAGCTCAATTAAATCATTGGATTCATTTTCTCTGAACCACAATATTTTATTCTTCAAAAGTTATATACTTTAACCTAGACTAAAATTAAACAAAATAACGCATTTTCTTAGTTACGTCAAGTGAAGATATTGAAGTTTGTCCCGGAAGTGAGAAAGTCAGATGACAGGTTTAATGCATTATATATTAGAGTTTCGGACTTTGAAAGAGAAGTAGAACAGGACTTACAGATCTTATTTCTCTGCTAGTGCCGTATTCCTGTATTTTAAAAATGTTATTGTTGATACTAGGATAATTATACATCACATATAAAGCCAACTTATTGTCTAAATAATTTTTATGTTTTCTGTTTATTTAATTGATATGAGAGCAAAATTCTGTTTTTTTTTTCAGGTGGAAAAGAGTTTCAAATAAAGATTCAATTCAACAAGATGGAAAAAATGTTTTTGAGTTTTTAGCTGTGATCAGACATGATGATAAACTATGTAGTTTACCAGGGGTAAGTATTCCCTTCATATCTGATAGGTCATGAGTTTTATCAGATCTGATGATAAGCTATGTAGTTTACCAGGGGTAAGTACTCCCTTCATATCTGATAGGTCATGAGTTTTATCAGATCTGATGATAAGCTATGTAGTTTACCAGGGGTAAGTATTCCCTTTATATCTGATAGGTCATGAGTTTTATCAGATCTGATGATAAGCTATGTAGTTTACCTTAGGTAAGTATTCCCATCATATCTGATAGGTCATGAGTTTTATCAGATCTGATGATAAGCTATGTAGTTTACCAGGGGTAAGTATTCCCACTTATCTGATAGGTCATGAGTTTTATCAGATCTGATGATAAGCTATGTAGTTTACCAGGTGTAAGTATTCCCATCATATCTGATAGGTCATGAGTTTTATCAGATCTGATGATAAGCTATGTAGTTTACCAGGAGTAAGTATTCCCAGCATATCTGATAGGTCATGAGTTTTATCAGATCTGATGATAAGCTATGTAGTTTACCAGGGGTCAGTTTCCCATCATATCTGATAGTTTTCCCATCATATCTGATAGGTCATGAGTTTTATCAGATCTGATGATGAGCTATGTAGTTTACCAGGGGTAAGTATTCCCATCATATCTGATAGGTCATGAGTTTTATCAGATCTGATGATAAGCTATGTAGTTTTCCAGGAGTAAGTATTCCCATCATATCTGATAGGTCATGAGTTTTATCAGATCTGATAAGCTATGTAGTTTACCAGGGGTAAGTATTCCCATCATATCGGATAGGTCATGAGTTTTATCAGATCTGATGATAAGCTATGTAGTTTACCAGGGGTAAGTATTCCCTTCATATCTGATAGGTCATGAGTTTTATCAGATCTTATACTAGTTGTGTAGTTTGATTTTATGACATGTGACACTTCATCATTCAATATTCCAACTAAGGCTTGATTTTTTTTACATTCTGTTGTAATAATGTAACTGCTATTTATCTTAAAATATGCGGTATCAAAACATACTAACTTTTATGTACTGGTATATAAACATACAAAGCAGAATGCCTAAGCTTGATATTTTACAGGCAGAACTAGGGGATAGAGATATTAACTAAAACATGGTTAAAACCAGACATTCCAAGCACACGATTAGAGTTAAAAAAATTTTAAAGAGCCATTTTGACAGAACTGGTGACAGATTGGGTGTAATGATGTTTGTGATTTGCCAAGTAGATACAGACATGGTTGTTTTTGTTTCTAATGTAGTTGTTGTCTTTGGGTTTTTCTATTTTGTACTGACGGTTCTCACTTACCAGATACTTATCCAGTGCATGAAATGTTCACTGCCATATAATGGTTCATGGAACATTGCCTTGTGCAAAATTAACAAATAAAAACTGTTGCAAGATTTTCAAAGTGAACAAAAAGTTACAATTGTTAACTTCACGAATCAAAAGACTTCTTTAAATCAATCAAAATAATTGTTTCATGATTTTCTGTGTGATAGTTTTCATTATATCAATTCTGCACACAAATTTAATCCAAATTTATTACCAGTAATAGGTGCAGAATGTCCTAGACTAAATATTTTTGTCAGATGTGTGTTATTAAACATGAAATAATATCATTAAAATGATATTGCTATTATCTCTTTGTTTTCTTCCTTGAAGGGAATGGTGAAACCAGGTGATAATGTGTACACGTTTCTGAAGGAGGAGTACCGGGAAGAAGCATTTGGTACCTTGAAGGATGATGAAAACCACAAACAGCTTGTTACAGAATGTTTAAAAACTATGTTTACAAATGGAGAATTGGTAATTTTAGATAACAATACTTATATCTCCATAAGTAGGCCATGTGAGTTTTTGCCATCGCTGGATCTGGCAGTCGGACCATCACTGGATCTGGCTGTGGGAAAGGCAAAAATTGAATGAATTTTCTGTGAACAGTAAACAGTAAATAATGAAGAACTACTTTTCAAAACAAAGAAAGCAAATACAAATTTTGACATTGCAAGAAACAAAGGGATATGGAGTAAATGTAAAAAGGACAAAATTCCTGCAAATTCATGTAAAACTTAAGCAAATGAAGTCAACATTGCTTATAGATGGTTACCTTCAGAAATTGTGTCTGGAAGGTCAACACCTTAGTTAAGGCAACACAGTTTAACATTGGACCCTATGGGATCTTCCACCCTGCACCTTTTAGGCCAATAAGAACTAACATTTTCACAATTAAATTTTTTTATTGTCCCCCTTCAAAAAAGGTGTCTGGCAAGTCTTCTTTCATCCAAGATGGCTCTTCTCCTCTGCAGCTTCTATACCAATAAACATCAAAATTGTACTTTTATAGTCCTCTTCAAACAGGTACCAGGCAGGTCTTCTTTCATCCAAAATGGCCACCTTTTTGGAAAAAGTTAAAACATTGGACCCTATAATTGCATAATCGAAAATGAGACCCATTAACATAATTGTGTATTGTATTTGTCAGCTGTGTGAGGGATAGAGGATCCATAGAGCTTCTGATTTCTGTTTGTTACATCCTTGTATATAAACTTGATCACATTTATTGTCTCGCCTGCAACAAATGTCGCAAAGGCGAGACATAGCAATCATAAATTCCATCGTTGCCAGCATTGTTAACATTTGGTTAACCCAAATGTTAAACTTTTTTTGAACTTCAATAACATTCTCAAATCATATTCAATATCAATGAAATTTTGACACAATATTCAGTACAACTTCATTATTGTATTCATAGCTTAGTTTTTGAAAAAAATAATTCCAATTTTTCCATATTTTTCCATTAGTTGGACTTAAATTTTTTTTTATGAAACTTTTTTTTGTTTACTCCATATCTGAGCACCTTCATGCCATAGACAGATGATTATTGGTAAGTGGTTACATCTTGAGTAGTAACCAACATCCATATCAGAATTATATCACCTTGACCTATATTTTTTGCTTCAATGAATTTGGCTAAATTTTTCTATTTAGGTCCATATTTTCAGAATTCCTGTTTGCAACCATGTGTTTTGATGAATTTTTGTCAAAAGATTTAAAAAATTTTGTATTCACTGGCAAAGGCTAGTTGTTTCTTGGAACTTACTTAGCAACCACATCTTAATATATGTTAATTAGAATGATAATAGAATGGGTAGGCGAGACACTAGGTTCCATGGAACCTTTATGAATTATGTTTTATTTCTTAGCTATGCAAAAGATATAATAAAGATCCACAGAACACAGATAATGCATGGATGGAAGCAGAGGTTTATCATTACCATGATGACACAGGAGAAATACTATACCCATTTAATTTTAGGGTAAATTTACTAAAGCATCTCTACACTTTCATTTTTTCATTAATTATTAATGTGCAAGTTTATGTTGTGCTGCTAGCAAATGTACAAAACTAAAGTGAAGAAACTGTTGGCTAATCCATGATTAAAAGATAATGATTATATATTTCAGCAATGTAAATAGTAAAATAATTACAGGCAAATGTGTTTTACTCACGAAAGCCTATTTTATACTAAGTTTATGTTTTCCTTGCTTCTTCACCACATCTTCTTTGTTTTCATATTCCTTTCTTTTGGTCCTTTTAGCTCACTTGCCTATAGCCAGACTTAATTTTTGCCGTCAATTAGCATCTGTCACCTGTCCCTTACCTGTCGGTAAACCTTTTCAAAACTCTTCTCCTCTGAACCTACTGGGCCTTTATAAACCAAACTTGGTGTTGATCATAACCAGGGCATGTAGTTAAAAAATATGTTAAGTTAGTATGAGGACTAACAACATGGTTGCTTTTACCAAAAATAGAACATGGGGAATATTTTGCTGTTTTTGGCAAATAACTCAAAAAAACCATTACTGATTTTAAAAATCTGATGTAGTAGCTAAAATGATCAGCATGACAAGATCTACGTACTATCCAATTGTGAAGGAAATATGAGGAACCGATTTGGAGTAACTACCTTTTCTTGTAAAGCTATAGCATATAGAGGTTAAGTTTCAACAATGTTCAGAATATCAAGATCTTTTGAAGAAAATCTGACTACCCATATAGGAGTTATTGCCCTTTATAAGTGAAATTTTTGTTGTTTAACCCTACTGCTGGCTTTTGCTAGTGCTGGTACCAGGTCCGTCTGTCCCGAGTTCCTATCGTTGTTTACTTTTGTCTTTTGTATTTTTATTGTGGGTTTTTTCTTGAGCAGTTCCTTGTTACTTTGTGGCATGTGACTATGTTTTTTGGCCATTGTAGGTGTTTCCTGCTATCTTTTTTATTCTATTCTTCATTGTCTTATATTTAAGAAACAATTAGAGATTAAGGTTGCGGATAAATTGCCATAAATGTTCATCAAGTCAAGGACTACATCATATAATCATGGTGGATATCGTTAAACTTGTTGTTACAGGAGTTATTGCCCTTTTATCGTCAGATTTTATTTAGTCTTATAAAGATCTTCTCCTCAGAAAGTTCTTGGCCAGTTTGAACCATGCTTGGTCACAATGGTCCTTAACACGTCCCCTTTGAAAAATGTGTCCCACAAGTCTGTATCACATCCAAAATGGCTGCCAGTGGGACACATTGTTAAACATTTGACCCTAGAGGAAAACATTCATAGATCTTTTTCCTCTGAAACCACAAAGCCACAATCTGAACCAAACTTGGTCACGATAGTCCTTGGGTGGTCTGCTTTGAAAAATGTGTCTGTCAAGTGCGGATCTCATCCAAGATGGCTCCATATAGGGAAACTTAGTTTATCATTGAACTTTATGGGAAAACATATTCAAAGATCTCCTTCAAAAGCACTTGCCCAGTGCGAACCATACTTGGTCAAAATAGTCAGTGGATTGTTCCCTTTAAGATAATTATGCGGCAAGTTTTAGATTCTACATTGTGGGTAAGCATTCGAAGATCTTATCTTATCTTCCGAATCCGCAAAGTCAATGACAACCAAGCTTGCTAAATGTTTTATTTTTTGTGTCGCCCTACTCAGTCGTGTCATGTGCTGTTTTTGAGAGTAATAAAAATTTTAAATCTTGAATTTTGGAAAATGTGTTTGGCAAGTACCCATCTTAGTTTAACATTTGATAATATAACACCAAGGTCTATTAACGAACTTGAAAATGAGACCTTTAAACATTGGGGTTATTTTGACTGTGCATGTCAGCCATTGCCCAGGTGAGCACTGCAGGCTCTTGAGAGCCTCTTGTTTTCATGGTCCATCATTTTTCCATCAGTACATTTCATTTTTCAGTGAAGCTTTCATGCATTGTGAATGATATAAAAATGTATTTATGTGAATAGATTTGTATGATCATGCTATATTGCGCTACAGATCTTCCTTGCTATATTGTGCTACTGATCTTCAACGCTTTATTGTGCTACTGATCTTCCATGATATATTGCACTACTGATCTTCCATGCTATATTGTGCTACTGATCTTCCATGCTATATTGAGCTAATGATCTTCCATGCTTTATTGCACTATTGATCTTCCATGTTATATTGCACTACTGATCTTGCCATGCTATATTGCAACACTGATCTTCCATGCTATATTGCACTACCAATCTTTCCATGCTATATTGCGCTACTGATCTTTCATGCTATATTGCACTTCTGATCTTCCATGCTATATTGCACTACTGATCTTCCATGCTATATTGCACTACTGATCTTCCATGCTATATTGGGCTACTGATCTTTCCATGCTATATTACGCTACTGATCTTTCCATGCTATATTGGGCTACTGATCTTTCCATGCTATATTGCGCTACTCATCTTCCATGCTATATTGTGCTTCTTATCTTTCCATGCTATATTGAGCTACTGATCTTTCCATGCTATATTGATCTATTGATCTTTCCACGCTATATTGCACTACTGATCTTATCATTGCTATATTGCACTACTGATCTTCCATGCTCTATTGTGCTACTGATCTTCTATGCTATATTGCACTACTGATCTTCTATGCTATATTGCGCTACTGATCTTCCATGCTATATTGCACTACTGATCTTCCATGCTATTTTGCACTACTGATGTTCCATGCTGTATTGCGCTACTGATCTTTCCATACTATATTGTGCTACTGATATTCCATGCTATATTGCCCTACTGATCTTCCATGCTATATTGCGCTACTGATCTTTCATGCTATATTGCACTTCTGATCTTCCATGCTATATTGCACTACTGATCTTCCATGCTATATTGCGCTACTAATCTTTCCATGTTATATTGCACTACTGATCTTTCCATGCTATATTGCACTACTGATCTTTCATGCTATATTGCGCTACCAATCTTTCCATGCTATATTGAGCTACTGATCTTACCATGCTACATTGTGCTACTTATCTTCCATGCTATATTGTGCTTCTGATCTTTCCATGCTATATTGAGCTACTGATCTTTCCATGCTATATTGTGCTACTGATCTTTTCATGCTATATTGTGCTACTGATCTTTCCATGCTATATTGCGCTACTGATCTTTCCATGCTATATTGCGCTACTGATCTTTCCATGCTATATTGCACTACTGATCTTTCCATGCTATAGTGCACTACTGATCTTTCAGACCTGTCAGTGCACTAGTTTCTTATTGTAGCATTACAGAGTAATTTTTTTAGCACAGTTTCTCTACAATTGTAAATGATACAAATCTGAAATTGTCTCAAGCTCATTATATAGTAATGTATAGTAGTGCTGTCTCTACCAGCAAAACTAATGTTATTTTATATCTATACAAATATTCATTATTTTTTACTGTACTTATGATCGTAAAAAACTTAAAGAACTATTTTAATATAATATTATGCCCTTTTGATTTCCATATTTGACTGTAGTAGTTATATGATTTTTGACATTGTTTGTTTCTATTGTTAGGATAATGAGAGCGGGGAGCCTTTGACATGGATAACTGCATCGCCAAATTTGACTCTACCTCCTTCACAAGCAAATTATATTGAATCAGTTGTACTGAAGTTAAATGCAGCTGTTTAATAGTATATCATTGGAAGGTGAATGGGAATACTGCCATAAGTTTATGTGATAATTTATATGCAATACTCATTCTAAAAGACATATTTACTCCATATCCTTTCATTATTTTTATATAAGTGTGTGTGTGTGTGTGTGTGTGTGCAAGGAGATCTACGTCTTATCTAATCAAAAAACATTGTCGTAGATTATAAAGACAGATGTGACAACTTGTATAAAGGCAAGCCAATATATATTTTCAATTAGATTGTGCAACTTAACCTTAGTAATACATCATATGATGCTGACATAAAAATGAGGGCTGACACAGAAATCTGTTATATTTTATTTTTATTCAGTTTTTTCAAAGCTTTTAACTCAAAACATACTATTCTAGTATGACTGGTTAATTGACTTTTGATAAAGTTTCAGAAAAAAAATTATACAAATGAACCTGTCTAATCCAACACACTGGTGGGCAATAAAATGTTTTGTCTTCTGTGTAGGGTTTTTTTGTAAACGGTGATTGGTTCAACTACAGTGTTTCCAAGTGAAAAATTATTTACCCCATTGTTGATGCATAAAACAAATCAATCATGTGGGTTATTTGAGGCTTGTTGAAGGGTTATTTTCTTGCAAGGGTCATTATTTGCCATAAATCGTGAAATTGATACATAAGCAACATGCAGACACAGCTTTCAAATTCTTGATCCTGGTAAAAAGACATTATTTTTCTCTTAAGTACCGGTATGTGTAGAGCACCTCTTAAAGTCACGCCCCTTCAAACTGATTGATAGGTTATCTGATTTGTTGCACAATCACAATCGTAATTTCTGAAAGGTGATTAATGGTGTATTCAAGGTGTATTTTTAGCCGAGTTGCAACGAAGTTGAACTCGGCTATTGGTTTGGTGTTGCGGGCGGGCGGGCGTCAAACATTGGTTTCTGGATGATAACTCAAACAGTTTACATCCAATTGAAATGAAACTTGGATATCTTGTTTGATACTAGTAGGGGAGAACCTCTACTGATTTTGAAGAAAGTAGGTCAAAGGTCAAGGTCACGGTGACCGAAAAAAGACTGAAAATTTGAGAAAACTTTGGTTTCCGGATGATAACTCAAAAAGTTTACATCTAATTGAAATGAAACTTGGATATGTTGTTGGATTCTAGTAGGGGAGGAACCCTATTGATTTTGGAGAAAGTAGGTCAAAGGTCAAGGTCACACTGACCGAAAATAGACTGAAAATTTGAGAAAAATTTGGTTTCCGGATGATAACTCAAAAAGTTTACATCCAATTGAAATGAAACTTGGATATTGTTGGATTCCAGTAGGGGAGGAACCCTATTGATTTTGGAGAAAGTAGGTCAAAGGTCAAGGTCACACTGGCCGAAAATAGACTGAAAATTTGAGAAAAATTTGGTTTCCGGATACTAACTCAAAAAGTTTTCATTCTTTTGAATTGAAACTTGGATATATTATTGGGTACCAGGAGGGGAGGAACCTTATTGATTTTGGAGGAAGTAGTTCAAAGGTCAAGGTCACGATGATCGAAAATAGACGAAAAATTTGGTTTCCGGATGATAACTCAAGAAGTTTACATCCAATTGAAATGAAACTTTGATATATTGTTGGGTATTAGAAGGGGAGGAACCCTATTGATTTTGGAGAAAGTAGGTCAAAGGTCAAGGTCACAGTGACTGAAAATAGACTGAAAATTTCAGAAAAATTTGGTTTCTGGATGATAACTCAAACAGTTTACATCCTATTGAAATGAAACTTAGATATGTTGTTGGATACCAGGAGGGGAGGAACCTTATTGATTTTGGAGAAAGTAGGCCAAAGGTCAAGGTCACAGTGACCAAAAATATACCAAAAATTTCAGGAAGATGATACACTCAAAAAGTTTACATCTAATTGAAATAAAACTTGGATATATTGTTGGACACCAGGAGGGGAGGAACCCTATTGATTTTGGAGAAAGTAGGTCAAGGTCAAGGTCACACTGACCCAAAATATACTGAAAATTTCAGAAAAAATTGGTTTCCGGATGATAAATCAAAACGTTTACATCCAATTGAAATGAAACTTAGATATATTGTTGGGTACTAGGAAGGGAGGAACCCTTATGATTTTGGAGAAAGTAGGTCAAAGGTCAAGGTCACAGTTACCAAAAATAGACTGAAAATATCAGAAAAATTTGGTTTCTGGAGTCTACATCCAATTGAAATGAAACTTAGATATATTGTTGGATTCCAGGAGGGGAGGAAACCTATTGATTTTGGAGAAAGTAGGTCCAAGGTGAAGGTCACAGTGACCGAAAACAGATATATATATATTAAAATGTCAAGACATGAAACTAGAAAATAGACCTTCTTGAATTCTTAGAATTTTGGATATAAGGTGGGAAAGAAAAATAAATAGACAATTTTAGAAATATTCGGGTCTTCACATTAACTTGGTTACATATTTGAGGTTGTGCACCCTGGTGCTATTTAGATTTAAAATGTTTAATTTTGCAACAATGATGCATTTAACATGTATTTAGATTAAATCAATAAACACAAATTGGCTATTTTTAGCACGCCACTGACATATGTGCGATCACAAAGAATACATTATAAATTTAGTAACCTAAATGTTGCTGCCATAGAAATTTACCTACACAGAAGACAAAAAAAAATATAATCGGCTTAAGAGCTAGCATTGTGAGTAAGGCTTACCATATAATAGATTTATACTTGTAGCCTAACTCACTGTGTTAGCTCTTTAGCAGATGATAATATATGTTGGATTACATCAAGAACCAAAAAAATATGCCAGATTTGACAGGATGTTGAAATAATCAAGTGTTGGATAAGATGGGTTTCACTGTACCTGTTGACCCTCCCATATCTCAAAAGAGACTTCAACAATCTCATGTAACCTCATAAATTAGAAATCTCTCGATTTCAGAAAAAAAAATATCTTCCACAATGGGAAATAATTTTTATTTTTTAATCAAAAAATTTATTATACTATTTGCTGACACAATATGACATTAAAGATCGCACAAATCTTTTAGTTATGTTAATTATTTTAATCAATTAATCATAAATGATATTTTCTGATTTCATATTTAAAAAATATATCAACGATTATTCAAATGTCTGGTAAAGATTTATACCTAATCTTCCACAAAAGCAATTATGTGGATCTCAGGATTGTGGAGAAATGTCTTCTATGGTGATTTTATAAATGTAGTAAATTTCATTTTATTGACCCCTCAAACTTTCATTAAGTCCACCAAACGAAGTTTGTGGATACTTATTGTTTTTGCTCCGTTTCTTCTTCTTATTTTTTAGCCCTACATCAGTTTTTTTTTTTTCATATCTTTTAAGAGTTTTATTTACCACTCAATCTTGTGTTCTTCTTTTTATTTTCAGTATAATTATTATAACTTGTAATATTATGTTGTTTTTTTTTGTTTGTTATTTTGCCCTGAAAGGTATCTTTGTTTCATAAACTTGTTTTCTAATTTTTGTCTCGAAAGTCGCGGAAAGCGAGACATATGCGTACAAAGTATGGCGGCGACGGCGACGTAAACTTTCATGTTAAGTTTTTGTGATTAGGTCATTTTCTCAGTAACTATAAGTGGTAAGTCAATGATATTTGGTATATAGGTCGGTCTTGAGTAGTACATGACAGTCTGCTATATTGCTTTTGTCTGTGACCTCAATTTCACGGTCCAATGAACATGTTAAGTTTTTGTGCTTAGTTTAGTTTCTCAGTAACTATAAGTGGTAGGTCAATGATATGTGGTATGTAGGTTGGTCTTAGGTAGTACATGACAGTCTGTCATATGGCTTTTGTTCTTGACCTCAATTTCAAAATCTAGTGAGCATGTTAATATTTTGTGATTAGGTCATTTTCTCAGTAACTATTTGTGGTAGGTCAATGATATTTGGTATATATGTTGGTCTTGAGTAGTACATGACAGTCTGCTATATGGCTTTTGTCTGTGACCTCAATTTCACGGT
>MJUU01055675.1:69378-97807 GCA_002080025.1 Modiolus philippinarum | reverse complement strand
CCCCCCCCCGCCCCTTTCAAGTTAAATGGTTGGTCCCTAAATGCCGGTCTGAGACTTTTCACATAATCTTGACCTCAGTTTCATGGTTCAGTGACTTTCTTTATTTAAGTCCATTTCTCAGTAATTATAACACCCTATATACTCTCCATAGTATGTTTATTATTACATCTTAGTGGGTACATGGCAGTCTGATACTTTGAAGTAAACTTGACCTTTTTAATCACTGACTTTAATCATTTTTTTAACATCCTTGTTTAGTATTTCTTAACAAATATAACACCAACACTCAAAAAATTTTGAAAGGTGTTACTTTCAAATGGATGCATTTCAATCCGACACTTGGCATGTTACCTTGACCTTAATTTCATGGTTCATCGACTTAGTTATTTTTTACATGAATGTCAATTTCACAGCAATTGTAACACCAGTCAATTTCACAGCAATTGTAACACCAGGATTCTTCATTGTTGCTTTATTTTTTTTTTAACTTGAACTAACCTTGCTTCTAGAATGTAGTATTAAGTGCTAGGGTATTCAAATAATTTTGAATGCATTTTCCATAAGGTACTCTATGTCCCACTGACAGCTAGATACGAACCTAAAAATCCCCATCTTTGAAGAGGGTCACCAAAGGACTATCATTTTAAGAATTAACTGAAATTTTTCCAGAAGTTTCAGAGGAGAAGATCTTTTCATGTATTTCACATAGGGTCCTATAATAAACTATGTTTCCCGTTGGCAACCGTCTTGGATTAGGTACGAACCTAAAACTCACAAACTTTGAAATGGGCCAGCAAAGGACTGTTGTGACCAAATTAGTTCAATAGGCTATGTTCCATGCTGGCAGCAATAAAAATCACAATGATCTTTGAAGGGGACCTACCAAGAACCATTGCGACGAAGTTTGGTTCCTGTGTAGTAAAAAACAATGTTCTGTTCAATGTTAAATCAAAAGTATAATTCATTTATTTACTAACTTTTAGAGGCTGTACTTTTTTATTTTTTAGGCCAAGTTTGGTTAAAATTAGCCTAGAGGTTTCAGAGGAGAAGAGTTTTTGTAATAATTTTTGGATTTGAAATGAAATGGACTTCAATCTTATTATAGTGGGACGTTACGAAACGACGTTACGATAAAATAATACATGAAAAATAAATAAATTGTATGCTTAAATACTATAGTGTTTAACTATAATCAGTGCTGGCAAAATAGCCACTGCTTTTTATAAAATTTCCATAGGTTAAATATTGGACTGAACCTTAAAAAAGTAAACCAGGTCATGTATATGGAACATTTACCAGCGTTTATTTTTATAACTGTTTTAATTTATTAGTACAATCTGTATAGACTGCACGTATTTGGCCATAATAGCTCTTCGAAAATGTGTCTCGGTTTGTCTATTGGAACCACGTGGGGTCACTTGACATATATTTTGGTATGGGTGTTGGGACAGTAAAATGTAAACCAAGGAGACCCTTTCATATATTTTATGAATTTTTGCAACCTATTCATATATTTTTGTGTAGTGTAACGATATGGATAATGTCATTTGCTTATCTGAAGATTAATTTTATATTGGATGTTGAAATTTGCAACCTTAGAGAAGTCAAAAGAAGAAATACAGACCTATTCATATATTTCTTCTGATATTTCTTAACCTTATCATATATTTCAGACCTTAAAAAAAACAGACCCTTTTGGGCTGCACATCCATACCTACCTTTATTAGCTCACTTGGCCTGAAAAGCCATGTGAGCTATTGCAATCACTTGGGGTCTGTTGGCATCCGTCTGTCGTCCGTCCGTCCGTCGAAAACTTTTTCAAAAATCTTCTCCTCTGAAACCTCTAGGCTAATTTCAACCAAACTTGGCCTGAATCATTACCAGGGTATCTTGATTCAAAATTGTTTTCGATTAGTCCGAGGACCAAACAACATGGGTACCATTACTGAAAAAAGTACATAGGGATAATTGCTGTTTTTGGCAAATTACTCAAAAACCATTACAGATATCAAAAATCTGACATGGAGTAAAAGTGATCAGCATGGCAAGATCTACCTGCCCTGCAATTTTGAAGAAAATTCTTAAACCGGTCTTGGAGTTGTTGCCCTTTTTCCACGAAATTTTCAAAATTTTAATATTTTTTATTTTTTATCAAAAAAAGGTATAACAGATAAAGGTCAACATTTAAATTGCAAAAATGTTCAGCAAATCGAAATCTACCCACCAAGAAATTTTCAAGAAAATCTGAATACGTACAAAGGAGTATTTGTCCTTTATTGGTCATTTTTTTGTAACTTTATACATTTTGCCTTGTATTTCATTAAAGATTTGAGATAGAGGTTAAGATTTAAAGGACTACATTTTATCTTCATGATGGAACTTGTTGTGTACCATATCCAAGATGGCCGCCAGCGGTAAACTTAGTTTAACCTTTCTTTCTTTCTACCATATAGTGACCACCTTCAACAAGCTGAAGATTATGTCACAGGGGATGCACACTTATAACAAGACATAGAATATAAGTCAGAATCAAATATGTAATAAATGAAAAAAAAATAATAAAATAAAATAAAAATGGCAATAAAATAAAAATATATACAATAGAAAAAAAAGGAATTAATATTTTAGTTGAGAGATGCGGGATTTGAAAGATTCAGGTGAAGTGATGTTGACGATGTTTTCTGGTAATTTGTTCCAGTCAGTTATTGTTCTTGGGAAAAAGATTCTTTTCTGTATTCTGTCTTACATGATGGTATTTGGAAACTTTTTGAATTTTTATGCCGTGTTTGTCTTCTAATTGGTATTAGTTTATCTGTTTTTTTTTTAATTTCAACTTTATTGTGAACTATTTTGTAAAACATATTAATTCTTGAATCTTTTTTTCTGTCTTGGAGGCTGCGCCATTCAAGATGTTGTAGCATGTTACCAACACTAGAGGTGTTACGATATTTGTTGGTAACAAATCGTGCAGCTCTCCGCTGGACCTTTTCAATGGTGTCTATGTCTTGTTGTAAGTATGGGTCCCAAACAGAACAGGCTTACTCCAGTGATGGTCTGACTAATGACTTGTATGCCTGCTCCTTCATGGACACCGAGCTTATGTTCAGGTTCCTCTTAAGAAAGCCTAAGTTGTTATTGGCCTTCTTTGTGATGTTATTGATGTGCGTTTCCCACTTGAGGTCTGAACTAATTGTTATACCTAGATATTTAGCTTTAGTGACATGTTCTAGGGTGTGTCCGTGTAAAGTATAATTGAATCTAACTGGTGTCTTGTTTCTTGTTATGGATATTACATTACATTTGTCCGGATTGAATGACATTTTCCAAGTTTGTTCCAAGTTTGCCAATTTTTTTAAGTCTTCTTGCAGTGTTTGTGCATCTTTGTTGGATTTGATTGCCAAGTAAGCTATGGTGTCATCTGCAAATAAACGTATGGTATAAGTAAGACCAGATGGAATGTCGTTTATGTAATACAAAAAAAAAGACTCGGACCAAGAACTGAACCCTGAGGAACGCCCGACTCAACTGCAACATAATCTGATTTTTTCCCCTTCGAGAACTACAGCCTGTTTACGATTTGAGAGAAAATTTTGAATCCAAATATTTAGCTCACCTTGTATTCCGTAATAGTTTAATTTATGTAAAAGAAGAGAATGTGACACTTTATCAAAAGCCTTTGAAAAATCCATTATCAAAACATCTGTTTGTTTACCATTTTCCATGTTAAGTGTGACATCATCAATAAATTCCAGAAGTTGAGTTTCGCAAGATCGACCAGAACGAAAACCATGTTGCATTGGATACAAAATATTATTTGTGTCTGCATGTGACATAAATTTTTTGACAATGAGATTTTCTAGTAATTTACAACAGATACACGTGAGTGAAATAGGACGATAGTTTTCTGGATTATATTTTTGACCTTTTTTGTATACAGGAGAGATATGTGCTGTTTTCCAGTCCATTGGAACTATACCAGTTGTGACTGATTTGTTAAATAATATTGTAAGAATTGGTGCTATTTCCACAGACAGTCCTTTTAAAAGTTTTGGTTTAATTTCGTCGGGTCCTGCTGCTTTAGATGGATTTAGATTGCTCAGGAGTTTTTGTATACCTTCATTTTTGATGTTGAGGTGGGTAATCTTTGGATAATGTGTACTAGATGGTAGGTTACACTGTTTGTTAAACTCATCTCGTGTTATATTCAATGCAGGTGTAAAGACAGACTGGAATTGACTATTATGTGCATTAGCTTTTAATCATGGATCAGTTTAAAGTTTACCATCATGTTTAATTTCGGTAATACCGTTGTAGTCAGTCTTCCTATGTTTTATATAGGTCCAAATTTTTTTCGTTGTGCCAAATTGGGCGTCTTCTGATTCTTTAGGTGTAATAATGTTTTCGATGTAGGCCCAATGTGCATTACGTATGAGTTTTTGTACACGATGTTTTGTTTCTTTGTAGTTTTTTATTGATTGTATGGTTCCTGTTTTCTTGGACTTTTTATATAAACGATCTCTTTTTCTTATGAGTTGTTTTATGTCACTGTTGATCCAAGGTTGATTATCTTTACTCTTTGTAGTTTTATGCGGTATATGATTTTTGACAAGCATGTTGACTGTTGTTTTAAACTTGTCCCATATTTCTTCTACATCTAAAGTAGTTTGGTTGTCAAAGATATACTTATAAAGAATGCCCAGTTCCTGTTTCATTGTGTTCCAGTTAGCTTTTTTATACAGAGGGATAACTCTTGGTTTTTGTTTAAGTTTTATTGGTGCAAGAGAAAATTCCGTAAAAACTATGTCATGATCAGACAATCCAGGGATAACTTCGACACGCTGGACTTGGTTAGGTAGGTTTGTAATAACGAGATCCAAGGTATTGTCTTTACGTGTAGGTTTATCAACAATCTGTGTTAAACCAGTGTCATCAAGTAAATTTCCAAAGAAGTAATGTAAATTTGGATGTTTAGTGTCTATAACACCAGTCCCAACCAGGGAGGTTAAAGTCACCACCTACTATAATTGCTGAATTTTTAATTTGACATGCTTTCCTAATCATAATGTCAAGTTGTTTTAAACTATTTTCATCAGATGTTTTGGGATTATAGTAGGAGCCTAAATAAAGAGTTTTTGAACCTACAATTTCAACCTTAGCCCATACTATTTCAGGTTTGTCTGGAGGGGTTAGTTCATAAACATCAGTACTTATAAGGTCTTTTCTCACTGCAATTAATACCCCTCCCCCTTCTTTATCAACATCTACGGGAAAACACATTCAAAGATCTCCTCCTCTTAATACCCCTCCCCCTTCTTTATCAACATCTTTGGGAAAACACATTCAAAGATCTCCTCCTCTGAGACGTCCTGGCCAATTGGAACCATACTTGGTCAAAACTGTCCTAAGTTGGTCCCCTTTGAAAAATGTGTCCGGCAAGTTCCCATAGGATCCTAGATGGCTACCAGCTGACAACTTTGTTTTTGACCCTATGGGAAAAACACTTTCAAAAGATCTTCTCCTATGAGAATTCTTTTCTTATTTGAACCAATCTTGGTAACAATGGTCCTTTGATGGCCCACTTTAAAAAATGGAAGTTCACATTAGATCCAAGATTGCATGCCGCCAAGAGGAAGCATAGTTGAACATAGGGACCCTAAGGGAAATGCAAACAAAGATCATCTCCTCTGACACAGTGGGCCATATATTACATCTAGGTTTATTATCACACTAGAAAATGAGACCCTTTATAATTGAGGTTATTGTCTATGCTAGCTTTGGACCAGGTGAGCTACAGGATCTTGAGAGCCTCTAGTATTGGAAGTTTATCTCCCGTAATTGGAACAAATCTCTGTCAAGTTCAATCAACCATGCATTTACATACAACCAATACTGTATTGTGGCCCATTTGATAATAAACTTGCTCTAATACCAGTTAGGTTTGTGGTTGTTAATAAAAAAAACACGACATCGTCTGTGCCGAAGCTGATTTTTGTCGTTTAATAATAAGTACCTTTAGTACATAACATGTAACAATCCTTTAATTTCATTGGATAATCTGACGTTACTATATTTGAACAGCTGTTTGTTTACCTTGACAGCGGGATACTATACTTGACGACGGGACTATACCTCACGTGACTTCCGGTTTACTATACTTTGCCTCCTTCTGAGTTTGATTTCTTTTATGTTATGTACTAAATTAATTACGGACTTCTCCCTCGGAAACCGTTTTCCTTTAGTGTTGTCTGGTGCGAATAGTGCCCTCGCCTGTCGGCTCGTGCACTATACGCTCCAGACAACACTATAGGAAAACGGTTCCCTCTGGAGAAGTCCATAATAGATTAATATTGGGTTTTATTTGAAATATGTAATATAGTATTATTGCGTAATGCTTTTCATATTGGCATAGTTATAGGTCCGAGGTTAGCCATATTGATTGGCAAAAGCCAAAGGCCAAAATGGCTTACCGAGGACCTATAGCTATTTCAATATGAAAAGCATAAAGCAACTAGTACGTCAATCGTTCGAAGAACAATTGATAGGTCTTTCCCAAAGTTGCGTCAGAATGTTCTCATTATTGATTCATAGGGAAAACCAACATTCCAAGCTTAATATGTATATTTATAGACTCTTAAACGTGAAATACATTTTTTTTTCAATGTGACCTTGACATTTGACCTTGACGTAATTTTGAAGGTCAAGTCTACCTGAACATTTTTTGTATGAATATATGTTTGTATCTTCAATGGTATTTGAGCTATATGCAAAAAACCCCAAACTTATACATAGAAAATCGGTTTTTGGTCCATGGGTCCAAAACGGTTGGTCCAATGATTTTGGACCAAATGTAACAATTATAGGTCTCAACAAGACGCACATTTTCTCCATACATTTCATCAGCTATCTCTTACGGTTTCCGAGTTTATCCGCTAACAAGTCTAGAGGTCAAAATAAAGGTCATCGATGACCTTTGATCTTGACCTTTTCAAATAGCCCTTGGGGAACCAAGAACAACGGTAAAGGTATCATGTCTCTATCACTTCCGGTTTTGAAGAAAATCATTGTTAAAGAAGCATCAAATTTTGCAAGGGGCATAACTCCACAATGGCCAATCGGACAATTTCGGACCAAATGTAACAAATCTTTTGTCATGACCTAACAAACATTTTTCTTATTACACTTCATCAGCTATCTTTTATGGTTTCCGAGTGAATCTGCTAACAAGGTTTACTAAAAATATATCGGCTTCACAGGGTCAGTCTGGTCTATTCCAGCCATTTCTGAATAATGGTACCAAGTATCAAAGTGATATCTTTTAAGACTTTTTTGCAAATGTTGGAAGAAAAAAAAAAGAAAAAAAAATAATCAGAAGAAATACAAGAAGGTCTTTCCACCAAAGTGGGAAAGACCTTAATGATACCTTTATTAAAAATCTTGGGTTCAATAAATAATTTTTCTGCATTTCTACATTTGTTCTGAGATCATTTTGTTTGTTAATCAATTTCTTGCAGTTGCATTTTTAGCTCACCTGGCTATGCCAGGGTGAGTTTTTGCCATTACTTGGCATCCATCGTCTGTCCGTCCGTCGTTAACTTTTCATTCAAAGACCTCTCTAAAACCACTGGGTCAATCGGAACAAAATTTGGTCACAATAGTCCTTTGATGGTCCCTCCAAAAAAGGTATCCGACAGGTCCGTACCTCAGCCAAGATGGCTGCCAGCGGGGAACATAGTTTTAACATTGGACCCTATGGGAAAACACATTCAAATATCTTTTTCTCAGAAACTACCTGTCCAATTAGAACCAAACTTAAGTCACAATGGTCTTTAGATGACCCCTTCCAAAAAACGTATCTGACAGGTCCGTACCTCATCCAAAATGGCCGCAAGCAGGGATGAACCCTATAGGAAAATATTCAAAACTCTTCTCCTCTGAACCCACTGGGTCAATTGAAACCAAACTTGGTCAAAATAGTCCTTAAGTGGCCCTTTCAAAACTGCATTGCTCATGTCCGTACCTCATCCAAGATGGCGGCCAGCGGAGACCATAGTTTAACATTGCACCCTATGGGGGAAAATGTTTAAAATCTTCTCTGAAACTTAACTTGGCAAATTGAAATCAAACTTGGCTACAATAGTCCTAAGATGGTCAACTTTAAAAATTGTGTCACTTGGGTCCGTACCTAATCCAAGATGGCCACCAGCAGGGACCAAAGTTTAACATTGGACCCTTTGGGAAAATATTCAAAAATCTACCCCACTGAAATCACTAAGCCAATCGAAACAAACTTGGTCACAATAGTCCTTGGTGGTCCCCTTTCAAAAATTGTTTCGCTCATGCGCCTACCTCATCCAAGATGGCTGCCAGCGGGGACCATAGTTTAACATTGATCCTTTTGGGAAAAAATGTTTAAGTCTTCTTATCTGGAACTACTTGGCCAATTGAAATCAAAATAAGCTACAATAGTCCTTCCTTTTGATATAATGTTGAATCAGGAGAGACAGGTATATGTACTTTTTTTAACCACTTTTAACGCTTTGTTTGCTTATGCCGGTACCAAGTCTGGCTGTCCCGAGTTCCTATCGTATAAGTATGTCTTTTGTCTGTCAAATACAACTATAAAAGATTTAAAACTGGCCAGTGGAGAACTATTTCATAATTACCAAAGCTAAAAGGGAGAAATACAAGTAACAACGTATATTTCTGTCTTTAGGATTGGTGATTATTTACTGACAAAAGGGGGTGTAACAGAACCCTTCTACAATTAAATATCTTTTAAAGATTTCAAATCAATAAATCACACAAAAACACTCAAGAAGCGTTACTTATGTGTTGTAAATAATAAACAGTCAATCGCCAACGATGATTATTTGAATTATATGACCATACATGATATATTAAAGGATCCCGGGTAAAGGATCCACTTAACATCTTAAACTTTTGACTTTTGGGGGTTTATTCGATGAATGTAAGGCCATGACAATGTGTTAAAGCTTTCTATTTCATGGCTTATTCCTATTGGGCGCTGAAGACATTAGTTGTTTTGTTTCCTGGTACACTTTATATCCCAACAGTAATTGTCATTTGGCCTTATGAGTGAACTTTATGACTGAATAGTTTTTGAACTTGTATTGTATTCTGCTCAAGTGCAGATAAAACGTTCACAGGACCACCTTGGTTAGTTATTACAAGTTGAATGGAGTACTGTTATAGAGATTTGATGAAGTTTGCATGTCAAGGGGTCATTATCATAAATATGGCTCAAAATATTGTTGAATCAGCAATAATTCATCTCCTATAAAGCTAACAAAGATACGGTGACAAGTAACGGGTTAATAGTAACAAAGACTGCTTCTTATATTTCAAACTTAAATATCTTTAAATAATTATGAATATAAGTAATTATCAACGGACAAAGAACAAAGACATTTATCTTGTTCGAGTAGAACTAACTATTCTTAACACAGAGAACGATCTATCTGATATTTAATCGGAAACACTTTTAATGGATGTATGTAAATGATATATAAAATATGATTACATCAATAGTGTATTTGCCATAAAAAGGGGAACTCATGTTTTACAGTGTTTGGTAGTCCGAGACACTTCTTTTTTTATCTACACGGCTATAGGATTCAAATCGAGAAGAGCAATTGCAACCTTTTAGGTACCAGTTATCCTATTGTAGTAGGGTGGTTCTTCATACAGTAACAAACCAAATATGACCGTTTCCTTCAAAGTCCGGGGTTGGTCTGCATGGACTACTTGATCCTAGAATGATCGAAAGGTGGCTATGAGAACGTACTGGTGATAACATTTTATCCGTTATGCTTTTGCTGTTTCAATCAAGAAGCAGACTGCTAAGACCAAAGCAGAAGTCTTCTTTAACCATTTTGTTGTCCACTACGGCTTGTCTCAAAGAGTACACTTCGACAAGGGAGACATTTTGAGTCGAAGATAGTAAAGAGTTGTGCAGCATTACAGGGGTGGAAAAATCGAGGACCACTCCATACGATCCTATGGGGAACGGCATGACCGAACGTTTCAACCGAAAGCCACTCGGCATGTTTGGGACCTTGGAAACCATACAAAAAAACTGGAAGTCGTACAAGCTGGACTCATCCATGCGTACAACTGTACTCGCCTGACAACTACTGGATATTCTCCGTACTATCTGATGTTCAGCCGACAGCCTAGATTACCAGTTGACATTGCCATTGGGTAAGATGCAGACGGTAAGCGTCAACCAGCCACAAAGTATGCTGAGAATATGCAAGAGCGGCTCAAAAAGGCATACGGTCTGGCTACAAGAGCAACAAGAACAGCACAAGAGAGACAAAAGACAAACTATGACAGAACAGGTGGAGGAGCCATTCTGCAACCCGGCGACAGAGTGTTAGTCAAGATTCTTGCCTTCGACGGGAAGCAAAAATTGGCCGATAAGTGGAGAGGGCAGGGTTCTACTTAAGGAGACGACGGTCCCCTTCAGTTCAGAGCCACACTGAAGAATCAGCCACTGCAAGTGACGATGTGGAGATTCCAGCGACTGATCAAGACCCTGAAGAAACATTAGATGGACATGAAGAAACCGGCAGTGCGCTGGAAGACTCGTCACTGGAGATGGCAGAAGAACCCACTGAGATAGGACCACCACAGCAACCAAGACAACACACAATTCTGCCGAAACCACCTAGACCGCTATAACAACTAACAAGGCCTAGAAGAGATCGCCGTCTACCACTATGTCACCACGTCCAAACGAGCCAGAGTTTTACCAGAATGGGAAAGGAAGATAAATTAGCTGGAAGAACAAGCAGCAAAAGGACGATTCGATGACCTGGAATTCGCATTGTCTAGAACCATTCTGGAAAATATGAAGGCTGCCAACTAGTTCATGCCGAGGGCGTCATTTCTTCCGGAGGGGGAAACGGAGAATGACATGGAAGTCAATTTCACAACACAGGGGAGGATGTAGCAGAGTCACTTCAAATGCTTTATATAATTTTGTATTTGTAATTGAAATTCTATTTTCTTTGTTAAATTATATGAAATTTATATTAATAAAATTGTTTATCAAAATCATAATGAAAACGGTTCATTTTCTTTTGACTCTGCAAAGTTTTTTTTATATTTAGTAAAGGAATTCCCTTTCTGATTGGCTACTCTTTTTGGTGCCTTTTGTGTTCTTTCTTTTTTCTTACCCTTCAGAAGGAGCTCAGAGGTTGTGAAGACTCGATGTTAATGAGTGGAGCTGTCTGGTTTGCTGGCGTGTTCCGTCGAATACATCTGTGGTATTGGCTTATCCAGTCCTCTACATCGCTGTTTATACCGTACCAGATGAATCAATCCTGTACCAATGACAGAGTCTTGTCACGGCCATGTCGTCGTGGAGTGACTGTTTGTACACAGGCAGACAACAAAAAAAGTGTTGTTCCTTTGTTTGGTTTTTACCATGTATTTGTAGAGACTTTGTCTCATGTGCATTTACTCCATATCCTTTCATTCACCATTCTGGTAAAACAAGCTGGTTCCAGGTCGACGCTAACCTCCCTGTAGAGTACATCATTATCCATCTTCATCTTGTCAAAGTTGGTGACGAAACAACAGCAGTAGAATACCGAACGAACAAAGGAGTGAAATTTACAAAAATCGAAGTCCAAAGGCATGGCCAAAACGAGAACATAGAAAACAATGACACCAGACACAAAACAACGACGCTAGACAGACACAAAGCACAGAAACAGAAATCATAACATTCAAAACAAAGCACTCGCAGTGTGAACTCCAGTGAAACCGAGAGTGACATCAGGTGCTCCGGAAGGGTAAGCATGTCCTGCTCTGTTAACAGCACCCGTCACACTGTGAGTGGGTCAATACACGAAAATGTCAAAGTCGGTAGTCAAATCCGGGAAGACGTGAATCTAGCTGAAAATGTCCACTTTCATTTGGGATGCTGACACGTCATATCTTTCGATGATGTTTTGGTGACGGTCATAAAATTTCTTGAGGGATGAAATTAACATAGGTTGAACAAATCCCCGACTAAGCAGCTTTTGGGACAGTGTTTTTGCTCTGTGCAAAAAATCACTGTACAAACTACACGCTCGACAGTAGCGAATCAACTGTGAAATGTACACTCCATAGGCTGGAGAGGTAGGTATATTGCTGCTAAGAAAGGGAAAGTTCACAATTGGGAAATTAAAATCATCACGCTTATCATACAGCTTAGACTATGAATAGAACCACGTTCTATTCATAATTCCTTTCATCCGCCTGTCCTATCTCATCTGATCTATTATTATTTTAATTATGTCGCCCCAGAGGTAGTCGGGACGACGTATTGTTTTTGGTCTATTTCTTTGTTATTATTATTACGCGTTCGTTCTTTCTTCCTTCCTTCTATTTTTGTCCGGGCTTTTTGTCCTGACAGAATTCAAGTTGGATCACCTTAAGGCGATGTGCATGCAACCAAAAATATTTTCAAAATGACCGCCATTTCCAAGATAGCTGTCGAGGTACATAATTTATTATTATTACGCGTTCGTTCTCTCTTCCTTCCTTCTATTTTTGTCCGGGCTTTTTCTCTAAGATGACCTGACAGAATTCAAGTTGGATCACCTTAAGGCGATGTGCATGCAACCAAAAATATTTTCAAAATGACCGCCATTTCCAAGATGGCTGTCGAGTTACATAATTTATACACTTTAATTTTGTCCGATTTAAAAAATAATGACGAAATCGCAAATATGCATTGACACAATTCATTCACATTTGGCAAAAAGTTGGATCACCATAAGAAGATGGGCATGCCACAAAAAAAAAATCAAAATGGCCGCCATTTCCAACAAGTTACGTCAAAATTTCAACTTTGTCCGATTTCAACGAAAATTGACTTTTAAGTAGATTTTGACACCATAAACAAGATGGAATCATCGAATTGACTGCCATGGGCGACATCAGCCATTGCTTGCAATTGCAAATCTAGTTATTATTATTCTTTCTTCCTTTTTCTTTCTTATTCCAGCCAAAAGTTTGTCCAGTCAATCACTCAGTGATGCATGATCAGAACTTCATGAAACTTGGCACAAAATTTCCTGCGCCTGTACCTGGTGATACCCGCTCCGCATATCAAGGATCGTGAAGTGTGACGTAACTGTTTCCAACAAGATCATCCAAGATCTCCTCTCTCCTGGGTAGTGCACACGAATCCTTGACTGTCCGGGTATTCAGCTGTCGGTAATCGATGCACATTCTCAATTTATCGTCTTTCTTTCATCATAGGACAAATGATGACCATGGTGAGTGGGAACAGCTTCCTCAAGGTCATATACCATATAGAAAGGTATCTGATTCCTTAACCGGTTTAATGTTATTTGTTTATTTCATTTTACCATGTTTCTGAATTCTTATCACAAAGCACATGTTTAGATTCATCCATGAACATTTGATATTTTCACAATTAACAGAAATTTTATATGTCAAATATTCAATTTCATAATCCATTTCCATATAGTGAATTTTCATATAGTTTTTCAATTTCACACCACATTAAATATAGATGAGATATATGACCTCTGGGTGGTGATTATAGGTCGGTACTCACCCGTGACCATAGCTCATTTAACATCTGTTCGGGAGATTTGGTCAGACTCCCACCACCTCAAATCCTACTACAGGATCGTTTTTTTCTTTTAAACACAAATTCAAACTCCTCTAAAAGAGCAAATTATGATCGACATAAATCATATTTGTGTTATTGTCTCATGTTCATTTACTTCATACCCATTCGTAAAAAAATATCATAAATTCTAGGTCTTTGTCCATTTCGAAAAATAGGTCTTCAATCGCCAGTTCACTAGAAGTATGCATTGCATTATGGGTTAATGATTGAAAAGAGCATTATCAATATATCAGAAAGTTCTTCTTATCTTTTAGAAGGTTTTACATCAAATCTGCTTTGTAAGAATGCGAAAACAGAAAGTAGGCGTTCATTGTAATACCGATTGTCTGTGAAAACAACCCAAATTCAACACCAAAGATTCAAGCATGTCATTGTCTGTCTCTCTTGAAAAAGTGGACTTCCTCCAAACAACATCTAATTCTGTCCTTGTTTGTCTCTGTTGAACTGATGGACTTCCTCCAAACTAATTCTAATTCTGTCCTTGTTTGTCTCTGTTGAACTGGTGGACTTCCTCCAAACAACATCTAATTCTGTCCTTGTTTGTCTCTGTTGAACTGGTGGACTTTCTCGAAACAACATCTAATTCTGTCCTTGTTTGTCTCTGTTGAACTGGTGGACTTCCTCCAAAACAACATCTAAATCTGGCCTTGTTTGTCTCTGTTGAACTGGTGGACTTCCCCCAAACAACATCTAATTCTGTCCTTGTTTGTCACTGTTGAACTGGTGGACTTCCCCCAAACAACATCTAATTCTGTCCTTGTTTGTCTCTGTTGAACTGATGGACTTCCTCCAAACAACATCTAATTCTGTCTTTGTTTGTCTCTGTTGAATTGATGGACTTCCTCTTAACTAATTCTAATTCTGTCCTTGTTTGTCACTGTTGAACTGATGGACTTCCTCCAAACAACATCTAATTCTGTCCTTGTTTGTCTCTGTTGAACTGCCTGACTTCCTCCAAACAACATCTAATTCTGTCCTTGTTTGTCTCTGTTGAACTGGCTGACTTCCTCCAAACAACATCTAATTCTGTCCTTGTTTGTCTCTGTTGAACTGGCTGACTTCCTCCAAACAACATCTAATTCTCTCCTTGTTTGTCTCTGTTGAACTGGTGGACTTCCTCCAAACAACATCTAATTCTGTCCCTGTTTGTCTCTGTTGAACTGATGGACTTCCTCCAAACAACATCTAATTCTGTCTTTGTTTGTCACTGTTGAACTGGTGGACTTCCTCCAAACAACATCTAATTCTCTCCTTGTTTGTCTCTGTTGAACTGATGGACTTCTTCCAAACAACATCTAATTCTAGCCTTGTTTGTCTCTGTTCAAGCTGGTTGACTTCCTTTTCCTCTTTTTCTACCCTTTTACCATGTACAGTAGTTTTATTTCCTTCTGGCCTATATCAGCGATTTACTTACTCTGTAGAATTACCCCTCTAAAATGCATTAAAAATTGTAGAAGAAATTGTGTCTACACTTTTACAGAAAATTTATGTTGCATCAAGGAAAAGAGCAGCACTATAAAAAACAAAAACTTTTGGAAAAAAATGGAGATTTGTTACGATTCTTCATATTTTTATGCCAGAGTAATACTAGATGTGTTGCTGATTGTCTGACAATTAATACATCTCTGCTGTAGCGTATTGTCTGGAGAATTAATACATCTCTGCTACAGCTGATTGTCTGGACAATTAATACCTCTGTGCTGCAGCTGATTGTCTGGGCAATTAATACATCTCTTCTGCAGCTGATTGTCTGGACAATTAATACATTTCTGCTGCAGCTGATTGTCTGGGGAATTAATACATCTCTGCTGCAGCTGATTGTCTGGAAAATTAATACATCTCTGCTGCAGATGATTGTCTGGACAATTAATACATCTGTGCTGCAGCTGATCGTCTGGGGTTTAATACACCTCTGCTGAAGCTGATTGTCTGGGCAATTAATACGGCTGTGTTGCAGCTGATTGTGTGGACAATTAATACATCTCTGCTGGTGCTGATTGTCTGGGCAATTAATACGTCTCTGCTGTAGTTGATTGCCTGGACAATTAATACATCTCTACATCAATTCAATAATTTCCTCTTGACCTAACTTAATATATTCAATCAACATTGCTAAAATTGCTCAAGTTTTTGTAATTAAAAAAATGAAAGCAATACTGAAAATATTTCATACAATCAATGTCATTATGTCACCGCCCATGTCATATCTCTGTTCTTAAGGCCATCACTTAATTACATTTTACAATCTAATTATGTCTCATTATAAATTGATTAAATAGGTAATCTTTTCAATTCGGTTGTTCAGGTAGTTGACACACCTGAGTGGTTTCTCAGGTAAATAGGCCAGTAGATATACTCTACCCATTGATTGTTTGTTCACAGACGGGTCAGAACTTGGGTAAAATTTATAAAGTGTGGTAGTTGGTGAGAAAAATTAATATACAAGAAATCTGGATATTTTGGAATATTGATATTTTATCGACTTTCGGTTTATATATAGACAGAGTGGTTACGAGGAAATAGAATTTTATGGAATGAAATTCAACAGAGAAAAAGGCTGTTATTTTGTGCAGATGGAATACACACATTTTTAAAGGGGTAGGTATATATTAGTTACTTTGATCTTGTCAGGAGATTCGGCGTGAGAATATTTTCTTACTTAATCCACTACTAAATTTAGAAATTAATAGCTGAAAGTTTTTAATAAGAAAATGAATCACTTAGTTACCTCATATGAAGACTGACATTTTATATCTTTGTATTGAAATGTTTGACAATAGAAAATAAACACAGATTGACAACTATAAGTCTAAGATTATTTACCATGGGTTTAAAATATTTAATTTAGTATGGACATGTTGTTTTATCAATTTTGGGTTACTTATAAGCAATTTGATCAAATTACCCACGTGAAGTTACAAAAGTCCTAAAAACGAGTGAGATTTGATTTTATCTCTTATTTCGAATAAATTTTGATATTAAAACATTAATTACAACCGTTATTCCTTCCATAATGTTTTATTATTTAAAACAGACATAACAACTTTTTTTATATAAAATATGAATTTCTGAAAATTTAGTATCACTTGCGACTTAACTTTGTATTAATGTACAATATATAATATAGTGTTAATATATTGTTCATTTATGCTCCTTGTGAGTTTTCTTTAATAAAATGATTCTGATTCTGTACCCAGAGACGTATAATTTAATTATATGTCTCTGATCTACCCCAAAGAAATTAAAGAGGATGGACTGTAAATCATGTAAACAATATAATTAAAATTAGATCTCCACACTTGCTCTTTTTTTGGTCGCGCACGTAGATTGGATCATAACCGAAATCTTGTGGATACATTCGAGGATTTGAATTGTGTGTTTGAGAGAGTTCGTTTTCCTAGACCCAACACTTTACGATTTTTATACTTTCAAGGGTTATTTCGACAATACATTCACTGCGTCTTTTTGCGATAAATATACTAAGCGAACAATTTCCAAATAGAACACATACACAGTTTTCATATTTGACTTCGACATTGAGGAAAACAAAAATACTATTTATTGCCCAACGAATTGTTACCATTGTTAGTTAGTCTTTGAAAACTGAGAAAAAATTATATACACCCACATGAATACAAAATACAGTAAATTGATCTTTTATCTATAAAAACTTGATACATGTAATGTACATTTTAGAAACTGACACAAGATGTTACCCATATCCGTGTTGACAAAATTCAATAATGATTCAAATAGATATTTTAATAAAACGTATTTAGTCATAATATATAAAAACTGTATTCTTTTCATTGGTCCGTTCCAATGTATTATAGAAATGGGATTTACTATGGTAGTTGACGAGCCGGACACTTATGTATGCCAGACTTAACTTTCAGGTTAAATAAACCCCGGAAGTAACACACTTCTTTGTATGAAACTTTTTTTTTTCAGAATTACCCTTTACAAATATTTTCTGAGGAATAGCTTAGTGTTAATAATGATACACCAAAGCAACATAGTTAAATGATCTGTTGTTAAGATAATGGTAAGAACAATACATGATGTTAGCATTATATATGTGCAAGTAAATCCGATCTAAGGTCGAATTTGCTATCTCCCATTGAAGGCAAACAGGCTAAACATTTTACCACTATAAATGTTGTTACACATAAGATTGCAACCACCAACTGGGTCAAGGTTAAAAGAGAACGTACAGTGCGAACATTGTAAACTAGTACCACTAACATATTGGATTTGTAGCCGTTAGTTTGTTCATGGTTATAGATAATGGATTTAAGAGAGGCCATGAATAGACAATGCGAGCATGGCAACCCTTACAGCACTAAGGCTCTGTTTACACATTGGACTTCTAGCCATCGGTTGGTCCATGCCATGGCCGTCACAGATAATCGGTTTTAAAGAGCCCGTGAATGGGCAATGCGAGCATGATAACCCTTACACCATTAATGCTGTGGGTACACATTGGACTTGTAACTATTAACTTGTTCATGGTCACAGATAAGCGGACATAAAGAGCCCATGAATGGGCAATGTGAGCTTGATAACCCTTACAACACTAAGGCCACATGGTTAAACATTGGACTCAGTAGCCATTAATTGGTTCATTGTCACAATCCGTTTATATCGCGGGTACATGTACAACTAACGATGTGGTAACAATTGGACTGGTATCCATCATTTGGTTCATGGCCACAACTGGTTGACACTGACCCTTATACCACTATGTCGGACTTGTAGCCATCAATTGTTCATGGTTTATAAGAGGCCATGGATGATCAATCAATACCCTGTTAAAGTTTGCTTATACTGGGTCGTCATGAATGAATTAGTATACAAATCTGCCGAGAGATGTCACACCGTAGAACACTAATTAAACATGTGTATTAGCCATATCCTTTCTTTACTACCCAGGGCATGAAAGAAATTATACCTGACTGGTGATGTGTATTCCTCTGGGTGATAGTAATTTCCTGGCCTAGTGGAGTCTAATTAGATTTCCTTTATATAGTGCTTATAAGATAGAATCAGAATCAGAATATTTTTATTACCAAATTAGGGCCCCAGGAGGGCATGATACATCAAACATTTATGATTGGTATACAAGTACAATATTACAGAAAACGGTATAAGCAATAAATAACAATTAATAATTATAATAATAGTTATAAATATAGTTAAGCTTTAATGATTTATTTACATAATAGTTAAGTTCATACCAATGTTAAATTGAAACCAATACTTCATTTTTCATTTTTCATTTACTCTTTAGTAGACGCATAAACTAGTCTTAGTTTCAACGATAATCCAACCTTTCTACTATATTAATGAAGTACCGAATCGCACACATGTCAGTCAGTGATACTGTGTTATCTGTGGTAGGCTAAGCTTCACTTTTTCGCGGATTCCCGTTTTCAATCTTGCCCTTCGACCGCCTTAAGAATAACATTGTACATTCCAAAGTGGACTAATAATTGGTACACATACAATTTTATTAGTTTATAAGGACACCAAGATTAGTTTGTCCTCTTTGTTGTTTTTCCCGGGAGCCAGTTGTTTATTTTTGTCAAATTATTATCAATAGATACTACATTGACGACCTCCTCATCAAAGTAAACCAAGTCTCAGCCTAGAGCAAGACAGCTATACTAAGACTGTTTTTACTATTTATCATAAAGCAGAAATTTATATTATTTAGTTATCTCTCGTAATCAAACGATTACAAATTATATGCTATTTTATTTTTCCGCGGGATAAACTTTTACAAAACTTGTAAGTAAAACAGGTATCCTTACTTTTCGGAATTAATTTTGCCGCGGGTCTTCAATTCAATACCATATTCTTTTCAAATTCCTGTAGCCATTGTAGACCGTACACCAGTCATTCCTACATTAACTCTGTTTGTATTCTCTTATTTCTACAAGAACACTATGTATTTAAGTTGCCCCTTATATCTCCCGAATGAACACTATGAATGCCAGTTTCCCTACACAAACACGCTGTAACCCTTTTCACGAATATATTTATAAAATTAAACGAACCGATTCAGAAATTCGTTTTATAGACGCGTAACAAACCAAAAACGTTCAGAATCACAATGCAGTAAGTTGCATTTCTGGATCGGTCCATGAGCAAGGCCTGAACTGACCCTGAACGACGTCAGACTTCATTAAAACGGTACCAACAAGATACTTAACATTTACCAAATATTGCTGGACTTTGTTTCAATTTGGACCGACTTACGGTTATAGCTCGTTCAATTCCTTATATTATAAACAAACAATACAAACCAAAAAAAAATTATCTGGTAATTAACAAGTAAATCATTTATCTCAATAAATTTCAGTAAATCAAATCTTAAATGGGACAAACACATAAACGATATCACCTCAAAAGCAAATAGAACACTTGGCTTCCTTAAAAGAAATTTAAAAACACCAAATCAACATATAAAAAGTCAGACATACCAAGCACTTGTCCGTCCCAAGCTAGAGTATTCATGCTCATTTTGGGACCCTCACACCTCAGACTCTATCTCGAAGATAGAAATGGTACAGAGAAGGGCAGCACGGTATGCATGCAATAGGTACCACAACACAAGTAGTGTATCCGATATGCTGAACACACTAAACTGGCCACAATTATCAGAACGCCGCTTACGTACACGTCTAGTTATGTTGTATAAGATCACACATCACCTTTTCGCAATACCATCTAGCACAATTCTCATTCCATCAGATACAAGAACTAGAAAACAGCACTCACTCACCTACAGACACATTTATGCCTCTAAAGACTCGTACAGATTTTCCTTTTTTCCATATACTATAACACAGTGGAAGTTACTACCTATAGTTATCATACAGTCATCATCAGTCGACGCATTCAGAGATCAGCTTACAACAGCTGTTCTCTCCACACTTAACTAAATACTTCAGTCTCCTGTAAATAGTTTTAATCACTACCGTCTTGAATGCTACATATAGTTATTTCTGCATGTGCACTTATATTTCTGTATATAATATGTAATTACTAAATTTGATGTATATAGGCCACGCATCATCAAGTCAATGATGGAATACTGGAAAACTTGAAGAAGAAGAAGTTTCATGGTCATTTTTTAAAAGTCCAAAGTAGGGTTTTACTGCTGACTTTCATATCACGTGTTCACCGAACATCAATCCAATAGTTCTTTGCTTACACTCAAGTGCCGGAAAAGCCTGACACTCACTTCAATGGTATAAAAACTTGACGCCCGCATGCTAGAAAATCTGGACATTGACGCTCACGATTCTTCACGCTCGTGTCATAGAAAAGCTTCAAATTTTATCTTTCTGATATCTGTAAGCAGAAATCCCGATATTCTTCATGATTCGTTATATTTATAAATCATGGAAAATCCGAAACAGCGACCGTTAGTGACCTGAAAATTATAAACTGTGACCTGACATTGTTACAACATGTTACATATTGACCCAGGGTAAGGTCAACCTTCAGTGGACAATTGAAACAGTACTAGTGATAGATGGTGTCAGATAAATTTCAATTAAAAGGAATGATCAATAAACGTTGATTTATAACAGAAAGAATCGTCTATTGTGGGTCTCGATGGGGTATAAGCGGGAAGCGGGATTGACCTTTTTAAGCAAGCGGGAAACGGAATCTTGAGAAAAAAGTGCACATGAAAACAGTAAAGGATGTCCAGCGTGAAGCGAGAACTGACGAAAATTGAGGCCGTGAAACGGGAAAAAGCGGCCTCTTTAAGAGTCTTTGTAAAATATTTTCCCGCCCGTGAAACGGGAAAGTTTAGGAAAAATTGCCGGGATTTCGGGAAAGGTACCCCCATCGAGACCCCCTCTATCAGATGTTATTTTAAAATACTCCCAAATATGGAAAATATGACAGGATTCAAAACTGTTTCGAAATTTGTGAACTTAATGAAATTATTATATATATTTATCAACAAATTTCTCAGTTCAAGGAAATTGTCCGAAATTGGCAAAATTTCGGTCAGATTTTGACGGGTTGCTTTTTACACAAAGTTGTTGTTCATGCATTTTGCATACACTTAAAAATTACAGAAAATAAAGTTTTTCAATAGCTGTAGCTTAAAACCCAGAGTTTAGTTAGACGTGTTGACAAGTTTTCCCTATTTGGAGTGGATTAGTAAACTGTAATGGCCAGTTTGGCATAACTTGCAGATTAAAATGTAGTTTAAAGTTTGAATGGTAGATTATTTCTACAGTATTGTGAGAATCAATACACGGAATTCTCCATATTTGTTCTCATTTCATGGTTAATAGTTTCTCATCTATCTCTGATTTTATAATTTCCATACCTAAAAGGGCAAAACAAAACCTGTCGAGTGTATGCTTGAAAATGGAGAGAGAGAACGCTAAAAACAACCAATTGTTTCTCTGCTCGTTGTTGGCTAAAACGTCTAACACACCGGAGGATTCACCCTTCGAAAAAGTGTGTGTGTTTGGGTAGTTTTATAGTAATGTTATCAGTCAATTTGTTTGCTTATATTCTGCACGAAATAAAACAAAGTTCCCAGAAAAAGGTGGGTTCCAACCCTCGGAACCCCGTCTGGATCCACTAATGTAACATCTCGGAAATATTTTCTAACAACTTCAATCTTGCACAAATTGGAAGTTCTTTCATAACTATCGGTTGAATATTTATTATCAGAAGGGAATATGTATTAAATATGTTTTGGAAATCAGAGGAAGGTGTTAAATATTTAAAGTACTGTCGAATTTCAAGATAAAAAAAATAATTACCTATATAATTATCTCCCTTGGTCAATATTTGAACAGTAGGAACACAAGAGGAACATTCGTCAGAAGTGTTCGTGTAAACATTTATACAGAGATACCCGGGGATTAAAATAAGTATTTCAAGTCTTCAGAAAAAAATTCAAGTTTTATAAATCATGGTGAGAAAATAGACCGGGTTGAGGTCAAGATGTCCGTTTGTATTAAATAAATGGCGACAGCAACACAAACTGATTAACAATATTATATTCCAGGAATGTAACAAATAGATTACAGGAGCACTACCAAAAATCCTGATCAAATTGTTCATATTTTTATACCCCAAAACAAAATATGAATGAATAAAAAAGACAAATATGAGAGAAAACCCCCTTGTCAGTTTAAGACGAATCAAAATTGTATAGATGGATCTTTTGCAAAAAGTACAGATTGACATATTTTGAACAGATATCATGATAAGAAGGGATAATTGTAAAAAAAAATACATGATATATTTATTTAAGAATGCACATTTGTACCTATTACATTAGGGGTGAAGGTTTACACGAACAATAACAAAAACAAAATAAAACAAAAAAATACAACTCGCAGTGCGTTAAAATTTCCTGAGCCCGAAAGGCAATAAGACTTGATTTGAGCAAATACACCGACGTTCATGATATGTATATGTTGTCGGGCTCTTGACAGCTATGTATCGTAAAATATCATCCCATGAGCCAGAATATGAAGCACAGGGGCGAGTGAGCGTAGCGAACGAGCCCCAAGCTTCATATTCTGGCGAGCGGGATGATATTTTACAATACATCAGCTGTCAAAAGCCCGATAACTTGTTTATCATCCTGTATTTTGTATTTTACATTTGTAATTATAGAACTGAGGTTTCAAAATCTCCCAAAGTTGCGCGGGAAATTTGACAAATATGTCAACCTCAAAAACATGTTTTGTAGTAGTTTTTTTTTTTATCATCTTATAATCAGCAAATGGTTTGTAACTGGATGAATATTTCGACTGAAATGCTCGAAATAATGTTGCAGCAACCTTTGGTTGTTACATGTACGTTATTCTATCGTCCCTTGTATCGTTCCTTGAGCTTTAATGACGTCATAAAGCCCTGCAGGATATATCATTGACCTAGTTTCTGTAGTTTTTCTGACGTCTAGTACATTTATTTGTGTAATTATGACTCTGTTTTGAAAACCTAATCTTAAAGAGAAAATGAAATAGATGTTTACTTTATCAGCATGATATGGAAAGCCAAAGGGGTCAAAATTATTTATGCTAAATTCTTCTTTCTTAGTTCTATATTCTACATTCTTCTTTCTATATTCTAACTTATTACTTCTATATTTTCTAGATTCTTACTTCTGTATTCAGAATTCTGAGTTCGAAATTCGAAATTAAACATCCTTTCTTGTAAATTTATAATCCTTATTTCTAAATTTGTCATCCTACATTGTAATTTCTTCATTTTGTATTTATATTTCTTAATTCAAAATTTTAAATGCTAGTTTCTCAATTACTTATTCCGAATTCGTTGTTTTATATCTTAATTTTCATATTCTTCATTTGTTAGAATTATTATAAAAATACAAAATAAAAAGTAAAAAGTTAGAAAGATGAAAGATGAAATGTTTAATTACGTCATCTGCTGGTAGTCTTTAATGATAATGACCATTTACAATTGAACCATTGTTACCTTTTTTTTTCAACCAGCCACGTAATTTCAAAAACTTTGAATGTGTTTTTCCATAAGGTCATATCTCGTTGATTAGACACAAATTAGTTAGTTCCCCGCTGTTGGTTATCTTAACAAATTTAGAAATAAGGATTATAAATTTACAAGAAAGGATGTTTAATTTCGAATTTCGAACTCAGAATTCTGAATACAGAATTCTGCTATATCCGGGTCAACCTAACACGGGTTTTGCGGAAGTACCCTGCAGGCTAATATAATCATAGGAATGGATGATAAATCAGTTAATTACACCAATGTCTCATTCATCAAAGCGCTCAGATGACTTGGGGACAAATACCACGGCAATCGTCTCGGTGAAGTATACGTTTTGGTAAATACCACGGTCAAAAGTGAAATCCACTATCAATGTTCAGAAAAGGTCAAGGTTGGGAGTTGTGGCGTGCTCCTTAAGGGAATACAGCTTACCTACATAAAGGTGTGTTTATCGGACAAATACTACAACAAGCGTCTCAGTGAAGGGTAAAAAGACATATACGATTTGACCAATACCACGGTAAAAAGTGAAATCCACAATTAATGTTAAAAAAGGTCAAGGATGTGCAAAAAAAAATACCACGGCTATTAACCAATCAGAATACAGCTTACCTACATAATTATAGGTGTGTTTATCGGACAAATACTATAACAAGCGTCTCAGTGAAGGGTAAAAAGACATATACGTTTGGCCAATACCACGGTAAAAAGTGAAATCCACTATTAATGTTAAAGACAAGACAAGACAAGACAAGTTTATTACAACTTAGGCACAGTCCGTGCTACAAGAGGTTTGCAGAACATAAGACAACTTACATTACAATGCAACGACAGCTACATGAATTAATATTAGTCATTTGAAAAAAAAAAATAATAAATAAAAATACATCATCAATTCGTGGTAAATAAAAGAGAAATAATCATTCATGCATATAAAAAAAGATATTGTTTAAATTGTATGAAAATGCATTTCAGTCACCCCTTGTTAATCCCGATACGCGATCATAGAAAAGGCTATTTGAACAAGGATTAAACAGAACATTGTTTATATAAAGTTTGTCTCTTACTAATTTTACCCTCTTTCCTTCCAGTTTTGCTTGTTTGAAAATTGGATATAGTATTTTACGCCGCTTTTCAATGTCTAACGGGAATTGCTCATTCACACTATAGAATTTTCCTTTCCAATACCACGGTAAAAAGTGAAATCCACTATTAATGTTAAAAAAGGTCAATGATGTGCAAAAAAAAAAAATACCACGGCTATTAACCAATCAGAATACAGCTTACCTACAAAATTATAGGTGTGTTTATCGCAAGCGTCTCAGTGAAGGGTAAAAAGACATACGTTTTTGGCAAATACCATGGTAAAAAGTGAAATCCACTATCAATGTTGAAAAGGGGCAAGGATGTGCAAAAATACCACGACAATTAACCAATCAGAATACAGTTTTACTTACACAAGGTGTTATCGATTAATTATAATTTTACAAATCTTGAAAATGCTACAGTACAGAAGGAACACGGGGAAATAGTAACGTGCTAATACTGTAACAACCTACAGTACAGAAGGAACACGGGGAAATAGTAACGTGCTGATACTGTAACAATCTGCATTTTAGTCAATTTAGTCCCGATCTTACTAATCACATTGTCCACCCAAGTCCTGTAGGTTTCCTGTATCTTTTTTTTGCTTGTGGAAGTGGTGCTATCTTCATTTATATTTGTCATATTGTGTTGACTGTCACCTCAACACTTGATTATAGATAACAATTTAACACATAGTAAAACATTGATTTAAATGGCATGTCCTTTGAACTTATGACTCCTATAAGAAGTATTAAATTGTATTCAATATAGCCTAAAGACTTTTAAGTTCCAGGACCTTGGTACTACCAATATGTACACTGATAGATAGAGATCTAAATGTGAACAGGGTCTTCATTATCCCAGGACAATTAACTTTGTAAACACAAATTTTAACGTGTATTTGCCCCATCAATAAACCAAAGATAAGATTGAAAAGTTTGAAATGAGTTTTAATGGTTTCTAAAATTTGTGGATATAGAATGATCTTCCATTTAAGAGGAATTTAAAACGATTTTATGATTGAGATAAAGACAAAATATCGTCACTGCTTGATACATACAACGATCTATTGTTCATCAGTTACAGTCCGTAGTCTGTTGATCACAAGGCATTTTATAGCGGTCTTGAACTTTTTCTGTTGTATGGACAAGGTTTAATAATAATGTTCAAAGTGTTTTGCATTTGATAACCGAAACATGTATATTAATCTCTAACGTCCAACATAGATTGATGGTAGGGTTCCAGGGTTCCACCCCTTTTTCTGAAAATAAAATCGGGTAGAATTTAGACAAAATTATTTCAAAAGTTGGATCCGCCGGTGATGTATTTAAGCTATAGTATTTGAATTTGATATCTTGACCCACGGTTGTATGACGGAAGTATCGGGTAGGTCAAATCTTGAGTGCAATGTACAACCTATTAAAAGTGGCCGTGTCATTGTTAATTCCCAAAATATCCATTTACCGCAATATCAGGAATGAATTTTACTCTAACTCGAAATTAAAGAGACCACTGACACACCATCAGCACCATACCTTAAATTATATACCTGAATGGACCTACCTACCTACATATCCTCTTCGTGTCCGGTGACACATAAGGCTCAACCTGTATGGTCGCCTGATTTAAAAACTAATTTATGACAAGCGTGATGATTTTGATTTCCCCATTTTTAGTAGTAATATATGCTGTACATAGCATTCCCATGCCATTGTTTATTCGCCATTACTGTCCTTTTAATTTGACAACGTGCAAAAAATGTCTAAACTTTTTTGCCGGAGCTTTGTCCAACAACTTTCGTATAAATTTGGTAGGTCGTTCTAATGTCCCTTACCTCACAAGTAGGAACATTTTTCGAACTCACCTCACGTCCGCACTGAGAGATACCTAATTTGTCCTTAAGCCCTTTATTATGGGGCTCATGTTTGTTCTGTTTCTTTGTTGCCTTTTTATAACCCTTTCTGCAGGAGAGTTACCTGCCCAAGGTCGGTGGTTCTCTCCATACATTCCGGCTTCTTCCACCGCTGAAACTGACCGTCATGAGATACTATAGTAGGTGAAATACTGCCACAAGACATTTGGTAGTGTTCCACGAGTTCGTTTTCCCATCAAGCTTTCCATGCAATCTTGAACTTTTGATATTAGCTTTACATGACACATTGTTGGATGCTTTTTACGACCTGAAGAGATATACTACTTCCTGTTTACCGAATTTTATTTTATTACAATTTTTTGCATTATAGAAACATTTTTCGTCAAACTTTTCTCTGCAGATATATTATACCTATTCAATTTGTGTCATAATTTTTGTATAATCGTGCCATATTGTGGGATGCGTTTTCAGATCTATCGGAATACTACTTCCTGTTTACCGAGTTATACGCATTATAGCTTCTTTGTCAAAGTTTTCTCTGAAATGGGAAATGAAACTTTTGTAGATTTTCAAATTTGTGCAGGTTTATTAGACACTACAGGTGAGAGCTGGGGTATTACAATTGAGCATGAGCTCACCAATGCCTTGTCTTACCCTGAGCTGCCTATGTATTGCCATGAACTCTGGAATTCAATTTTGGATTCTTTGTTTCACTTTGTTGCTTTAGCATTCGTTTGACTATTGAAAGAAACACGAATATATATATAATATATAATATTATAAAATTAAAATTATATAATAAAATTTCCCAGTTTCTAGATTTTCATCTACAACCTTTTGTCGAGGACTTACCTTCTTTTGTAAAAGACACGACTGATCACATTAATAAAACGCCCTCTGTAGACCTTCCGCCCAACACAACTTTGGTAACTTAAGACGTGACTTCTTTATACACCAACATACCATATGATGAAGGAATCGAGGCCTGTCGTAAGTGTGGGATAGTAGAACTATAAAATCACCCTCCACTGAATCTCTAGTCAAGCTTTTGAGTTTAGTTCTTACACGTAACAACTTCGTTTTCGATAACGAGAATTTTCTTCAAGTTAATGGGACTGCTATGGGTACAAGGGTAGCACCATCATACGCCAATATTTTCAAGGGAGATTTAGAACAGCGCATGTTACAGGATGCACCATATAAACCATATAGCTGGCTGCGATTTATTGATGACATTGAAATGAAATGGACAGATACAAGATCTA
>MJUU01055675.1:27846-59640 GCA_002080025.1 Modiolus philippinarum | reverse complement strand
CTATTGTGGCCAAGTTTTGGTTTCAATTGGCCCAGTAGTTTCAGAGAAGATCTTTGAATGAAAAGTTTACGCCGGACGGACGACGGACGAAAAGTGATGGCAAAAGCTCATCCTGGCTATAGCCAGGTGAGCTAAAAAGCAAATAAAGGCAGTTATTTATGAAACAACATAATTTCTGACCATTATTTTCTTTAAATGTTCAATATTTTATGTACTTTTTGCTCTGATTCGTTGTTTTTTTTTAAATTATCATATTAAATCAATGGTATATGAATATATTCGGCTCCTAACTCTAGTGTTGATAAATTCGGGTCATGTTTCCGAGATCAATTTGGCACATCCCTACCAGAAAAAATACCAAGTNCCCCCCCCCCCCCCCGGGGTTCTGTTCTGTTCTGCAGTTCATGATATATATTAAACATTCTTTAAGGACAGATATATGCATCCCACTTAGATACAAGCCTTCTTTGCAGAGTTATTCCAATTAATTGAGAGATGAAGATTGACTAGTTTAAAATTCAGTTCTGTAATTTGTCATCAAACCAATGCCGTTAATAGCTTTAATCAAACTTGAATATAAACATTACCGGTTCTCCTTAAACAAGTAACTATCTTTATTGGTTTACATCACACCTCCGTATATAAACCTGATCAAACAAATCACCTGTTAATTAGTGTAGACGATCTATTTAGATCTATATACCAGTCTTGGGTTAAAATGCTCTTAGATTAAATCAGGCCACTAATCAATACCTATATGTATGTCTACTTGAATTTGAGTGATTTGTATCAGTGTGGTATTAAGAATTTTATTGTGTAAGAAAGACTGTTAGGAATATCTGGTGATGTTTATAATTGTGTTAGACATTTAAAATTCAATGGATTATCAAAATTCAGGGTCTTGAGTATGTTTTGATTATTATTTAATAATTGTGATCATAGACCCCCTTTCAAAAATTTATTTGCTAGAAACTTCTTAAAAATGCATAGGGGCCAGAATATGGTCAATAGAATTATACAATCGCTTCTATTCCTGATGTGAAATTCGTAACATCTCAACTCGTATCCGTGAAAACCTTCTGTGCATATAGATATTTCGTTGGAATTGGAGCAATTGGAAGCTACTGATGTCACTTTTCCACTGATCATTTTAGATATATCAATACTTATAGCAGCTGTTCGATGCAAAGGCAGAGCTATTCTCTAAAAACGAGTATCACAAGACTACCGTCTTATGCACAAACGCACTTGTACATAACGAAGCAAACAAAAAAAAACATGAAACATGTAAATAGAAAAACTTTAGAAGGCCTCTTACTTATAGTTATAAGTAAGATCTTACTTCCCAGATCTCACATCCCCTTTCTACATGCAAGATATCATTTCCCCCGTTCTACAAGCAAGCTTTCTACAAGAAGAATTCGACTTTCCATTTTCACAAGCAAGATCTCTGATTCCATCTTTTTACAGCAAGATCTCGAATCCTCGTTTCTTCAAGAATCTCCACTCTCCGTTTTCACAATCAAGATCTTACATTTCCTCTTTCTACAAGCAAGATCTCAACTTTTTTTTCACAGGCAGAAATTCATATTCTCCCTTTCCCATGAAAGACCTCATCTTTCCCCTTTTTGCAAGCAAATTCCCATCGTAGCACCCGCTTCCAAAATATATCCCTGCTTGCTGTTATAACAAATTTTTTGGACCACTAGACATGTAAATTACAATCAGATTAACATTCCTAAACACAGTAGAAAAAATGTCATACTTATATCTAAAGAAAATAAAAGATTCATTTGAAAATTCAATTTAAATGGCCAGACATTAATTGTACTGAGCCGAAATATTTTTATTTCATAAAACATGCCAGTTCAGACAATATTATCTTTTCTCCATCAGGTGAGAAATAGAAACAACTAGCCTATCCTTCAATTTTAAATTTCAATGTAAACTTTAAAGAACTATTTGTGAATAAGTTTGGTTCCTTATTAAAGGTGATTATATATATATATATGTATATATATATATATATATATATATATATATATATATATATATATAATTCGGGCCACACCAATGGGACTTACGTGTCCTCATGGCTGATCAAACTTTTAAAATCTTTGAATTTATAAATGAGATAAGTCATTTGGCTCACTCATTATTTTACAAGAAAAATGTAAAAAAAAATCGATGTAAAAAAGAATAGTATTATGAGCTGGCTGCATTGTAAGTTCTAGGTCTTTGGTCTGTTATTTAGACGTATAACTTTTATCACTGCATAAAAAGCTAGTATTGTTAATCATTTTAATTAGATCATTACTAAATTGCCGCTGCTGTAAATGGCTAACGAAAGGGAAAACAGAATGTGTGGAGGTGACTGGTACACGGATCACAGAGTTTTCGACCCGATCACAAACGGATATTGTGGTGATATTTGACCCCGGTCAAGTTAAATATCACATATATAATGTTTATTTATTGTTTTTACTATAAATTTAAAGGCTTTTACACTGAGTAGGCACGGGATATATTAGGAGTGTCATTGGTTGATAAACAATTCCATTCGGTACACAAAAGGAGCGTATGGAAAGTACTTTATTAAGATTATATGAAGTCAGTTCTTATTATGTACTTCTTAGTTGACACTTTGCCATATTTAACAGACTGTACTGCTTAGTTCATTATCTCAGCACTGGTCTGAGCACTATGCTAAGTCCCAATCATCAGTTGTGTTAGTCCGTGGCGAGACTGGCTTTCTGTTGGTCCTGGGTAAGATTCCCGGATTTGATCATAGCTGAATTTTTAAAAAAACATTCTCTCCGGCTAAACAGGGCTAATACTAGTCTCTGACTTCGAGGCGGAAGCTTTTAGCAGCAAAAGCTGATTTGATGTATGTCTAATCGCCTGGTCCACACCTGACTTGCAGTTTGTATAAAAAAGAGCCGTAGATTTCTCTTTACATCTTCTCTTTCTTCAAGTAGCTGATTCATGTTTGGCACACTTCTTTATGAAATTTTGTTTACTTCTTATTTTTATTATTCATTCTCTATCTGGTCTTATACACTTTGGGTTTTTGGTTTTATCTGGTCTTATACACTTTGGGTTTTTGGTTTTACAAATGTTTTTATTAAATGTGCACTGAAAAGACACATCTGCTCAAAGTAAATTTACAGTAAGTTCGGTGTTTAGTCACTCACTGATTGTCAGGCAGCGTTCTGACATGAAACATGTACTAAATGGAAAGTAAAAAAAAATGCAGACATCTGATTTTTTTTATTGAAATATTTGGACAAAAAGTATAATTAACCTATTTAATAATTGTTGTGTTGAGGTCGGACAATAAATGTATTGTTATTTTTAGCCTATATTATGTCTGCCCCTACTACTGTAGGGTAACACAATACAATTCCACCCTCTGTAGGTAAACACGTAACACATTTAAACTCATATTCCACCCTCTCATGTTTTCATTTACCGAATTTAATTGACTCTTGAAAGTTAAAATAGTTCACAAGAAGTTTTGAAAGCACTATTTAAAATGCTGATAAACAAACAATAAAAATGTAGATTTTCTAAAATATGTAAATATTGATTAAAAACCCGTAGACCTACTTTAAGTCCACTGTACTACCTGTTTTTGTCTTCTTACTAAAAAGTACAGAATCATATATCATTGCAAGAATCTTGATAATATTTAGACGAACACCAGCGCATCTGCCTGAATCGAAAAAGCATGGCAATACAAAGAAAAACGGTAGCAATCACAACAAATCTCATACATCTTATATTTTAGCTTTACTGACCATGTATCTTGTATTCATTTGACAAAATATGATATCTAAAATACATTTGTATGTGGTCCTTGACCAAAAATTATATTTTGCAATTATTTCATAATCCAAACAGAGTGTGTCTTAGATTTGCTTCATTTTAATTTTATAGTTTTTATTTTGTTGCTAAAACAAATTTGCCATGCTTTTTACAATCTTATTAAAATACAGATCTATGGCGTACGCTACGCTAACAATCGGGTAGCGTATTGTATTTTTTATTATATCAGTTGTTTTTTTGTTATTTTATTTGGGACTGTTCACCTCAGATTTTACTCTTTTTCAGTCTTCATACCCGGAATTGCCGTAATATCAGTTAAAAATATGCTTCCCCAATTGTGACACCAGTAATGTTACACGACTGGGAAATACTTCACATTCAGGAAGTTATCATGTTTCAGTAATGGTAGTGCAAATATTTCTTATAACAATACAACACATAATCAAATTTTAAATAGCAAGATGTTTGTAAGAACATTAACATACAAGAATGGGCGTGGCACGACCTTTTTATTAACCCTGTGATAGATAGTGATGTCGGTTTTTGTTGGTAATCAAACCCATTTACCTTAGTATGCTCAATATGTCAAAAAACAAGAAAACGCAAACCAATTTGATATCTAAAAAAAAATCATTCTAAGCATTTTAGACTTGGTTTATTTTATTTAGAATAACCCAGACGCAGAGTACTGCGTAACAGGAGTATAGAAATATAGATAAATATATTTTCAAAATTAATAAATGGGCATTTCCATATTGGCCTGGTTATTATCCCGAGACACCCATATTGGCCCGAGACGTAGTCGAGGGACAATGTGGGTCGAGGGATGATAAGTATGTAATAAACGCTTTTATTTCTACTAAGTATGTAATAAACAAATATATATATATAAACAGATATTACATAACAATGTTTAGTATTACATACAATAGCAAGACAATCTACATCATCTAGTCTAAAAACTACTAAATTTTTAACAAAAAGTGATACAATATTTATAACTATTTAAAACTTTGATATTATTATATTCAAACATCCTACTCGGATAACTACTATAATATCATGGAATTAATTTAAAGCCTTTTCTGTACAAAGCCTTTTCAGAGTTCACTTTATTTTGTCCTTGATGGTCTGTTGTTAGTGTCTGTATTACAGGGTTTTCAGACATATTTTTTCTCAAGAATTATTATTTGCTCATTGTTCAATGTCATTGAGATAAAGACTTTAGAGTAGACTTTATAGTAAACCAGTACTATTTCTTTGAGAACCAGAGTAGGGTAAGCCAAAATGACACTTATTGTCTTGTCACCTGTCTATTATTGCACGCTGTTACGGTTATCAACTTTTCTTGTTTGTTTTTATGCCATATATTTACACAACCCATAACAATATTTTTATTATTTCAGGGTTGAATAAGAAAAATGGGACAGAATCAAAGCACACGGCCACCAATTGCCACACCGAAGGGTCCACCTCCAAGACCTGCCACACAACCCAGTAACAAACCAGTAAGTCAACTGGGATCTCAGGGACCCAGTTATGTCAACCCAGAAAATAAAGTGTTGCCAATTGTCCTGCCTCCGGCTGCTAAATCGCTACTAAGACCAGTTTCACAGGAATTGTCCGATTATCACCCGGAATATAAGGAAATCTTTCAATCTAATAGTCTGGATGATAATGCAGTAAACGGGACGACTGATAGTGAGAATTCAGAACTTCCGGAAGTTAACGGAAACATGTCACCAAGGATATCAAATGGATATGTGCCTGACAACAGACGACCAGTGTCTATGTATCAAAATGGAAGTGTTAACAGTGGCAAGGGACATCGCAGACAATTGTCGGCATCATCTAGTTTATATTCAAAGGAAAATACTATCGTCGAACACCCGGATGAAAGAAAGTTTTATGAAGAGAAATCCAAGAAAGTAACACTGCCAGCAAAGAGTTCATTTGACATGCCTTATTCTGAAAATCTGACTTATGCACAGTTAGCAGAGTATAGGCGTAACCAGACTCTTGCCGAGTTGGAGAGAAGAACGGGCAAAAAGATTGAAGATTTGTCATCTTTTGCCGAAAAGCCATCTTCATCATTAGAACGAACACCGTCAACACGATCTGCTAAAAGTGCTAAAAGTACAGGATCTGCGGTCAGTAAGAAGAAAAGTAGAGCTCCTCCGCCACCGGACCAACCACCGAATCCCCCGTCATCCAAATCTGCACCTAGTACTCCACGCGGCACCAATATGCATACCCCTCCATCAAGGCCAAATTATCCACCGCCGATATTAAAATCATATTCACACGAATCAGAGCCACCTGCGGATTATGAAGGTGCAGAACCCAAGAAAAATGTTTCTATAAATAGATCAGCAAGTACAGTCAGCGGATCTAGAAAATCGTATGCACACCAAAACTCTATGCCGTCACCGCCTGTAGCTCCTCCACCACCACCGACCGGTATTTTACGCAATGGAAATAGTAGAAATTACAAATCTATGTCCGAGCTTTCAAGATCAAGCAGTGCAAATGAATTTATAAAAATAAGGAGCCCACCAGTGTACCAAAATAGTATGAACAAGCCAACTCCACAGACTGAACAAAATAAATTCTTATCAGAAATACAGAAAGCTGCCGAAACCCGTGCATTTAGGCGCCAGAATTCCGAACCTGTTATATTGCCACCTCCACCAATTTTCGCTACGAACGACAACTCCGAAGATTTTGCTACTAATGACAATAAATCACAAGAACTACAGCCATTATCTGATAAACAAGTTCCTCCGCCTGTGGCAGCAAAGCCAAACAGGCCACCATTTGAGCGTCAAAATTCAGTAACGTCGGAATCGGGAACTAGTGTTCAGTCGTCTGTCAGTAATGGTGACGGTGCTATTCGTCGTCTGAGTAGTTTACTGCAGCATGACATAAAAATAGCCGCACAAGCCAAAGCCACAAAAATAGTAAAACATGCCACACCCGTAAAGGAAAAACCTAAAGACCCGGCACAAATATTTAGAGAACAACTAGCTAAAGCTGCATACGAACGAGATTCTAGAGCTAAAACTGGTCCTAGTATTGATGACCAGTTAAAGGCGGCACAAGAGGAGGAAAAACAGAAGGAGGAGGCAAATATCTTGTTTTATACTGATCAGGTAACAGTGAAACGCACAGATAGTTTACAAAGACAAAACGAAAGATTAAATGTAACGAAAGGTAACAGAGAAACAAACGTTACAAAGACAGATGACGATAGCAAAGCTGTAGTGGAAACTATCCCCGTAACGGATACCAAACCTCAAAAAGAGGTGTTTACTCTTCAAAAAGAGGATATTCCTTTTAAACTAGATAATTCAAAAATAGAATCAAAGGGTGAAATAGTGAAACATCCAAGACAGATGGTCCCTGACTCCCCAGTAAAAACCAGTTATCAAAGTTCTATATATGCTTCAAAGGATTGGACTCCTGAAGTAGATCTGGATTCTGATGATAACATATCGGACTCGGATATAATGACTTCAAGTTTGAATAAATCTAATGGCTTTAAATCAACGGTGTTACCTTCTAAAGTCAACCAAATGAATTACAAAGGAAAGAAACAAAAAGGAAAAGAACGGAAATTTAAGAAAAATGTCGATTCCGACGATAGAAAGAAACAAGGCAGCATAAAGAAATTTAAAAAATCAGTTCATAAAAGTGTAATGAGTGCATTCGGATCTATCAGTAAAGCTTCTGGGAAAGTACTCAAAAAAGGAAAATCTGAGGAAAATCTGGACTATGTTGACGACGCTCCGAAAAACTGGACATTATCGTCGTCTTCATCCACACCTTCCTTTAGTGGTACGCCGGTTACCGCTCGCCCGAATCTCAGTGACGGACAGTTGTCAAATCGTGCTTATAAATACATGGTGCCAAATGGATACAAGGATCACGAATCTGGAAGTGAAAGCTCCGAGGAAGAGGGACCTGTTGTTCCGAGCAATGTTATGTTTGAAACAAATGGCCACATTGAGAGCAATGACGAAAGTGATAATGACAATGAAAAGGGCGAAAAATTCCTTAAACGTGCAGGGGTGGCATATGTTAGCCGGAGTGGACAGATAGTTGTCTTACCAGAATATGATAAAGTGCAGCAGGGAGAGACGGGTCCCGGAGAATATGATAACAGGGCACCAAAACTAAAGACTAAGAAAAAGAAATTCAATTTCGATGCAACTGTTCGTAGAAAAGAAAGAGAACAGTTGAATGAACAAATTTCGATGGACACTGCCGAGAAAGAGAGGAAGCGGGAGGAAGAAAGGCGTAAAGAAATGGAAGCCGAGATGGAAATTAAACGCACACGAGAGTCAGAAGCACGTGAACGACTACAACGTCTGGAAATGCAAGCACAACTGCACCAACAAATGCTTCAGCAACAGCAGCAGTACGGAATTATGTCGGCACCACCACTTCCGCCCCCTAATGGCTTCCAACAAGGTTATAATCCTTTAGACTTCTCGCAGTTACTAGCACAACAACAAAACTTTGGTCTTCAATATGGAGCTCAGACTGGATTTAGAGCTCCGGTTTTTACAAACAGTGTCCCTAATATGTCGTATGATTTATCTGAATACATGCGAATGATGGGTGTTCAAGGTACAACACCAACAAACTCGCAACATTATGCGTATAGCCTACTTAATGGCGGTGTCAACTGGCCACAAAGTTTAATGTCATATCAAAACAAAGTGCAACAACACCAGGATGATTCTAAAAACAACCAAGTCTTTCAGACGTGGACAGGACCGACAAAACAAATTGTAACTTCAAATGAGAACTCTCGTCATGGTAGGAAGACAAGTACATATTCTACAGACGAGTCCGACAGTTCGGCGGGACTGTCGCCACAACGAACAAATGATTCTCTTAGTGCTTCCAATAAAAACAACGACGGATATAAATCTCGGATATCTGTGACGACAGTGTATACACCTGGATTTAATAAGAGTGCTTCACCAGACTCCTCGTAAGTATTGTATTTAGTTAGGTTACTATGACAACAATGTATACACCTGAATTTAAAAAGAGTGCTTCACCAGACCCCTCGTAAGTATTGTATTTAGTTAGGTTACTATGACAACAATGTATACACCTGTATTTAATAAAAGTGCCTCATCAGACCCCCAAAAGTGCCTCATCAGACCCCCAAAAGTATTGTATTTAGTTAGGTTACTATGACAACAATGTATACACCTGGATTTAATAAGAGTGCTTCACCAGACCCCCCGTAAGTATTGTATTTTGTTAGGTTACTATGACAACAATGTATACATCTGATTTAATAAGAGTGCTTCACCAGACCCCTCGTAAGTATTGTATTTAGTTCGGTATTTACTGAAATGATAAGTAATATAAACAAGAGTTGTCAGAAGACAACAGCTCGCCGGGGATTAGAGTTACCTCAATGCACAATCAAATTTGAAATAATACATTTATGTAATTGTAATGTTTTAAAATTATGAAATGTGATATAAGGAAGTGACATGGCAAACAGGAACTCCCTTCCACTAAAAGAATAAGTTTTATAAGCAGGGTTAAAGTTTTTAAACAATTGTTCTCAAGGAAAGGTCAATGTCAAAATGTCTAATAACATGATGCCGCAAGAATGCTATCGTCCTAACAGAGTCAAATACCAAATATGAACAGCTTACCACTAAATTTCTACCTTCTAGAAGCAAAGTTAAGTTTTTTTTTTAAATTGCCCTCAGGGCAATGTCAATGTCATAATGTCTACAAATATGGTACCATCAGAAAGCTGTCATCTTAATTAAGTAACATACCAAATATGAACATCCTACCACTAAACGACTAACTTCTAGAAGCAAAGTTAAAGTTTTTTAAAAATTGTCCTCAGGCCAAGGTGAAGATCAAAATGTCTTCAAATATAGTACCAATAGAAAGCTCTCATCATAAGTTACATACCAATTACATACCAAATATGAACACCCTACCACTAAACAACTTAATTCTAGAAGCAAGGTTAAAGTTTTTAAAAAATAGCCGTCAGGGCAAGGCCAAGGTCAAAATGTCTTCAAATATGGTACCATCAGAAAGCTCTCATCACAAGAAAGGCACATTCCAAATATGAACACTCTACCACTAAACAACTTATTCTAGAAACAAGGTTAAAGTTTTTCAAAAGTTGCCCTTAGGGCAAGGTCAAGGTCAAATTGTCTACAAACATGGTACCACTAGAAAGTTCATCATAAAGAAGTTACATACCAAATATAAACACCCAACCACTAAAAGCCTCCCTTCTAGAGGCAAGGTTAATTTTTTTTCAAAAATTGCCCTAATGGCAAGGTCAAGGTCAAAATGTCTACAAGTATGGTACCAGAAGAAAGCTCTCATCACAAGGAAGTCGCATACCAAATATCAACATCCTATCTCTTCAGGTCTCAATTCCACAAGCCAGGTTAAAGTTTTGCTGACGCCGACGCCGGGGGTATGACAATAGCTCACTGGACATTCTCCCGGCGAGCTAAAAAGCGAAAGATAATATCCATAATTTCGTATTACCAACGGGATAATTTACAAAAAAAAATATACAGTAATTGAAGTAACTTTTGAATTCTTAAAATGATCGTTTTTACAGTCAGTGAACTGAACAGACATAAACTGTCAAAATGGCTATATGCAGAAACTAAAGTGACAGTAACTTCGGAAATTGTTATTTGTTTTCACTGGGTCAATGCCTCTGCTAGTGGACTGTTAGCACTGGGTCAATGCCTCTGTTAGTGGACTGTTAGCACTGGGTCAATGCCTCTTTTAGTGGACTGTTAGCACCCGAGGGTATTCACCAGCCCAGTAGCCAGTGCTTCAGTGCTGGCACGAAAACTGATTTTATTTGGAAGTTTGCAATACCTAAATTTAACAAAACTTTGTTTAAAACTAAGGAGTATATCCCTCTTGCATAGCTCAGTCCATAGCTGATTTTGGCTTTTCTATTAGATCCTATTGGTAATTTGTTCTCTATCAGTTTTTACACATATTTCGGTTAATGGACTTCCAAATGTTTTGATTGATCTGCACTGAAGAGACAGAAGTTTTCGAAGTGGCCTTATGCAGAAACTAAATTGGCGGTAACATCGGTATTTTGTTGCATATACCATTACATGCCGAACAGCTGACTTAAGTTGTCTAAATGGCAATATGCAGAAATCAATCTTACAGTAAGTTGAGTAACTTAGGTATCTATTTATTTAAAATGAACTAGATAGCTAAGGAACAAGTCAAATGTTTTGATTTGATCTGCACTGTAGATACATAAGTTTTCGAAATGGTCATAGATAATATTTTGTCCCTAAACAACCCTCGAGCTCGCTTTGGTAATTTTCTTCATCTGATCTATCCAAAAGAGCCCGAAACTAAGGATACTACAGACACTTCCAAACATCGGCCTCATTCCTTGACATTCATCTTGAAATTGACAACAGAGGTAGCCTTCAAACTAAGCTGTACGACAAACGCGATGACTTTACTTTTCCAATAGTCAATTTCCCTTTTCTTTGTAGCAACACCCCAACAGCGACGGCATATTAGTTTAACCACTCATTTCATTCGCTATTCAAGGGTTGTGGTCGATACAGTGACTTTCTTGATAGAGCCCGGTTTCACACAAATAGGCTACTTAAACAAGGGTATGTTACCCAAAACTTGAAGTCATCCCTTCAGAAGTTTTACGGTTGATATCAATATCTTGAGGACCTATGTGGGATATATGTTTCCCAGATGACAACAAATCTTTCCCTTTAAAAGCTTAATTGCTGTTTTCTCTACCGGATTTGACATGTTCAACACGGTGGGTGTCTTATAAGAAGCAGGAGATGCTTACTGTACCGGTGCACCTGATCTCGCCCATGGATTTTAGTGGGTCCGTGTTGTTCACCTTTGTGTCTTCATTTATCTTTTCTGTGCCGTACTCATGTTGTATCTCTGTTTCTTTATGGTTTTCGATGTTGCCATTGCCCTTGGGTTATTCGTTTTGGATTGACAGTTTGGTTCTCACTTACTTTCATTTCGGTATTTTGTTATTTTGTACGATCGAATCGAAACTTCATATATAACATAGTAAGTGAGAACCGAACCGTCAGTCTGAAAAGAACAATCCAATTACAATGGCAACGTCGGAAAAACGAGGAAACGAAGACATAACATGAGCGCGGCACAGAAAAGAAAATGAAGACACGCACATATACAAAAATGAACAACACGGAACCAATAAAAACCATGGGTGAGGTCAGGTGCACATTTCTGTTATTACAAAGTATCGGTATTTGGACGAGCATTAAAACACTGAACTACAAGGTATGTCTCATTAAAGTATTGAAGTTTGATTAACTTACTAGTTATTGACAATTCCACATTAATCGAAAAAATTTTGTGAGATAAGCATACCCATGTATTCTTAATAAGATTACCTTCTCAAGAAATCCCATAAGATTTTGTCGGGACTTAGTATAATGTATGTACCCTTGGGTTTAATGAGAACAATTTCAAGACTATCATTACTGTTGGGCATGGGTAGGATGTGTATAGCCCCTGGGTTAAGTGAGAACAATTTCCAGACTCTATCATTACTGTTGGACATGGGATGTGTATTCCCCTGGATTTAATGAGAACAATTTCCAAACTCTATCATTACTGTTGGGCATGGGTAGAATGTATGTACCCCCGGGTTAAATGAGAGCAATTTCCAGACTCTATTATTACTGTTGGGCATGGGTAGGATGTGTATAGCCCCTGGGTTTAATGAGAACAATTTCCAGACTCTATCATTACTGTTGGGCATGGGTAAGATGTGTATAGCCCCTGGGTTTAATGAGAACAATTTCCAGACTCTATCATTACTGTTGGGCATGGGTAAGATGTGTATACCCCTGGATTTAATGAGAACAATTTCCAAACTCTATCATTACTGTTGGGCATGGGCAGAATGTATGTACCCCCGGGTTAAATGAGAGCAATTTCCAGACTCTTTTATTACTGTTGGGCATGGGTAGGATGTGTATAGCCCCTGGGTTTAATGAGAACAATTTCCAGACTCTGTCATTACTGTTGGGCATGGGTAAGATGTGTATACCCTGGGTTTAATGAGAACAATTTCCAGACTCTATCATTACTGTTGGGCACGGGTTTGATGTATATACCCCTGGATTTAATGAGAACAATTTCCAGACTATATCATTACTGTTGGGCATTGGTAGGATAAATGTATCATGGTTTTAATGAGAACAATTTCCAGACTCTATCCTTTCTGTTGGGCATGGGTAGGATGTATGTACCCCATGGTTTGGAAAGAGTTATTTCTAAACGCAATATAGTGTGATGTTTAATAAGAGTAATGTAACTACTGTCATTAGTGCTGGACATGTCAGGATGGGTGTACAACTTGATTAAATAAGAACAATTTTCAGACGCTCCAAATAGTGCTGAATTTTGTTTGGTTACTAACTCGGATCTGTACACCCTGTGCTCGGAAAAAGACATTTCCAGACAGCTTCATTAGCTATGCATATTGTTTGGTTTCCTGAGATTAGTAAGTTTAGGCCTTTTTAATTAGAGTAATTCCATAGACACTCTCATGATACCCCCGCAAACGAAGTTTGGGGGGTATATAGGAATCACCATGTCTGTCCGTCTGTCCGTCCCCTTTCGTGTCCGGAGCAGAACTTTTGTACCGTAGCACCTAGGATTATCATACTTGGTGTATGGATGCATCATGGGAAGACAATGTGTCGCGTACCAAATTTAGGTCACTGTGACCTTGACTTTGACCTTTGACCTTATGATAGTAAAACCGTGTCCGGAAGAGAACTTTTGTACCGTAGCACCTAGGATTATCAAACTTACATCATGGGAAGACGATGTGTCGCGTACCAGTTTAGGTCACTGTGATCTTGACTTTGACCTTTGACCTTTATGATAGTAAAACCGTGTCCGGAGCAGAACTTTTGTATCGTAGCACCTAGGATTATCAAACTTGGTGTGTGTATGCATTATGGGAAGACGATGTGCTGCGTACCAAATTTAGGTCACTGTGACCTTGACTTTGACCTTAATGATAGTAAATCCTTGCTCATTTTGTGTCGAAAGCTTGGTTAAATCAGGTTTGTATCCACTGAATTATATATTATTTAATGTATTACCCTTTAAATGAAGTACATGTACCAGATATGAACTGATTGGAATAATTTGAGTCCTGACAGGCTTTATTTCTGTTAGATCTACTTTTCAATTACCATGTGGCTAAAGGTCAAATTTCAAAATGACATGCCTTGTTACTCAAATGCAGTTGCGGGGAGTATTAGTCTGGCTTTGCCGACATCTCTAGTTTTAGTTACTTGCTTGGATGCGTTTACCCAGAAATTCCAGACGCTCTTGTTCTTACTAGGATGTGTGTACCCCTGGGTTTTATGAAATTTCCAGGCCCTCTCATTATTCATAATGTCGTATTTTGTTGGATGACATACTGAGATTTGTACTCGGGGTCTTATAAGAGCAATTCCTAGTTACTCTCATTATTAGATACCCACTGGAATATGTACTCTCAGAGAAAGCTCTCATTCATGCTGAATATTTGGTCGATTACTTAAGCTTAGTAATATGAAAAAGGAAGGAAATGGGGTAAATGTCAAGGAGACAACATCCCATATCCAGGTTAAAACGACCCAAAACAAAACATCTAGGGGTCACCATATGGTCTTCAACACAGTGAGGAACCTCACACCATAAAGTAAGCCCTAAATGACCCCGAAAAGGTAAATAAGTGAATAAATCAATGGAAACAAACCACATCCAATAACCCAAATATCAAGAAACTAAAATTTTATAAGAAGACAAAGACAAGCTAATGACCAACATATTCCTGACTTGGGACAGACGCAAAAATTGCGGTGGGGTTAAACTCGTTTTCTTGGATCCAAACCCTCCCTTTGTGTGGTGATTGGCTAAAAATAAATACACAAAAAGACTCACAGTAAAAATCAAATTAGAAAAAAGTCCAACTTATCAAGACGAGTACCCTTACAATGTTGTTTTACCCATAAATTATTATAATAGAACCGTTTTAAGTCTATAAATCGGAAGATGTATCAAAGCTAATAGAGAACAAATTTATAGAAAAACCTAAATCAATTATAGCGAGACACTCCTTTGTTTTAAACGAATTCTAAAATCAAAATTTTGCAAGTTTAAAAAATAATCGGTTTTTGGAGGAAGCATCGAAGTATTGATTCTGGATTTGTTAATCCCCCGGGACTAACAGTTCAACAGCAGTGGCATCGACCCCAGTGGTTAAAATATATAGGGACTAACAGTCCAACACAAGTGACAACGAACCAAGTGGTTAAAATATATGAAGTCACTGTAAATTTAGTTCTAGGAGACGGCCTTTCTTCAAACCATGTCACTTCAGTGCAGATCCATCCAAACAAATGGAAGTCCATAAATAGAAAGATGTATAAATGTTGAAAGAGGAGAATTAACCAATGAGATATAATAAAAAGCCAAAATCAGCTTAGGACAGAGCTTACACGAGGGAGATACTCCCTACTCCTTCATCTTGAAATTGACAAAAGAGGTACACTACAAACTAGGCTAATTGACAAACGCGATGACTTCACTTTTCCAATAGTCAACTTCCCCTTTCTTTGTAGCAACATTCCAAAAGCACCAGCATACGGAGTTCACATCTCCCAACTCATTCGCTACTCAAGGGCCTGTGGTCGATACAGTGACTACCTTGATAGAGCTCGGTTGCTTACAAATAGGCTACTTAAGCAAGGGTATGTTGCCCATAACTTGAGGTCATCACTACAGAAGTTTTACGGTCGACATCACGATCTTGTGGACCTCAATGAGATATCTGTTTCCCAGATGACAACAGATCTTTCTCTTTGCCAATAAAGTTTGATTTTCCTCTAGCGGATTTGACTTTACTACCGGAGTTAACATGTTCAACACGGCGGATGTCTTATAAGAAGCAGGAGATGCTTACTCTACCGGTGCACCTGATCTCACCCATGGTTTTTATTGGGTCCGTGTTGTTCATTTTTGTATATGTGCGTGTCTTCATTTTGTTTTCTGTGCCGTGCTCATGTTATGTCTTCGTTTCTTCGTTTTTCCGACGTTGCCATTGTCCTTGGATTGTTCTTTTCAGACTGACAAATCGGTTCTCACTTACTTTTTTAATCAAATTTATTAAATTTAAATATTTCAAGTTTCCTGAATTATCGGTTTTTTGCTAGTGGTACAACAACATTGGATATTGGTCGATTGCTTGCTAATGTGATGCTCCTGTAGATTGCTTAATGAATTGACTTTATCTCCCTGTCCGAGTTTCACAGAGTACTTTTCTGTTGGTCTCTTTATTGTTGATTTTTTATCAAAATTCTGATAATGGGTGGTCCCTAGTCTCCTAGTCCAGTGTAAATTAGTACAGTAATTTAATTAAAAAGTGACACATTGTGGACAATATGCCGCAAATCATTATCATTATTTAGAAACAAGTCCCAAAAATGTAGCAAATAAACTGCAATACATATGGGCAGTACTTCCAGGTGCTATAAATGTTGTACACCAAGAAGGGTGATAAAAAAACGTCATTCGTTCGCCTTGTTCTCCACACGACAGGGTCGTGAACATAAGAATACTTTACATACATATTTCCAATAGATTTATTATAGTTGCACTATGGAATTGTTAAAAGCCAGTTCTATAACAAGGACAGTGTAAAGGAGAAAATATATAGCATGTTAAGAGTCGATTAAGTCAGTGGTAAATCTTTAATCTGATGATTACTGGGTCTCAGAAAAATATTTCAATATATCCTATGGTCTACTTTATCTGAGGTTATGACCTTCAATTTAAAGAAGGTTTTGTTTTTAAACAACTTTAAGTAGTAAATTACTGCTAATAAATATTTAAGTTGACATTGTTCAGGTTCAGAAAAAGAATCGATAAAATGGGTATCGGGTTTCTTTTGACAGTCTATAGTATAAGTGGTTTTTAATTTTTAAATGACTTAAAAGACTGAAGATATGAATATGGAGTATTATTGATTAATTATATTATTGTTATCCGCACAGTGTTGAATAGCTGTCTGTATAGTCATTACAATTTTGGGGAATTAGCTGAAGACTTTCGTTGATTTTTTACATTAATCACCACACTGGTGGACGATTTTAAAAATGTAAACATGGAAATATAACTGATATCCATAACTATTTAGAAGCCACTAGACCCTTAGATGTGTTATTAATCAAGATCTTTTGACTGTGACTCCCCAAGGTATTCACTAACCTAGTAGTAAGTACTTTGATGCTGATGTTATTTGAAATTAAACTTGCAATATCTAAATTTAAGAAAATTTTGTTAAAAACTATATATATATATAAGGAGCATAGCATAGTTGGTTTTTAGCTGGTTTTGGCTTTTCTATTGAAATCCTATTGGTAATTGTTTTCTAATCAGCTTTTACACATATTTGGGTTTATGGACTTCCAAACGTTTTGATTTGATCTGCACTGAAGAGTCACAAGTTGTCGAAATGTGCATATGCAGAATCTAAATTCACAGAAACTCCGGTATTTTGTTATTGAAACAGTTTCATATATATAAAACGTCATTTTTAGAGACATGATGAATTTAGCGGTCGTACAAAAAGTTTTATCATATAATAAAATTTAAAAGTGCCACTGTGTGTGACCTGCACGACTTCCTTGTTGAAATCCCTCTGTAACCAGAATTCGCAGCCACTAAATTTTAAACAATTACCTAGTGATGTCCTTTACCATCTTGACACGTGACTTGTTGGTAAAATTTCATCCACTACCGAACGTCTTCAAGCGACCCTACATCCTACTGCAGCCTGTTGATGGCCGTTTTTTTTATCTTACTACCAGCCTTTTCAGCTTTGACTTTGTCTTAATGACGTTTATACTTCACTTTGAACTTCTGTCGTTTATGTAGACAATATAAAGAAATCCAGAGTGTACCTGCATATGTAAATGTAAACAATCAAATCAAATCAAACGTTTTATTGTGATAAAGCTAACATGCAGGTTTGGGACAAGAAAAAATAAAACATTTTAAATTTACAAGGACGAAATTCTATATGTTTCTTGAACATAATGTATATTTTCTATTTCAGATCTGTTTTAAATGACAGCAATGCCAATAGTTGATAGAGGGAAGGATTTATGTACGAATCAAAATACAACATACTTGAACTGATAAGTCAGCTGCTGAGTTCACTGTAAGAACAGTTGCTTTGGTTGACACAGAACAGTCAGTAAAGTTAGCCAGAAAACAGTTGCAAAGTTACAAATTTTATGAATAATTGTGGCATGACATTTAATTAATTGGTGCTGAGTTATTGACACATTACATTTGTAATCCACATTCGTTATCAAGTTATTCCACATTTGTTATCAAATCAATCCGCATTAAGCTGGTCCACACTCGTTATTACATCTGTAACACATTTTTGAGTTGTACAAAATAAGCATATATTTTGGTAATTACATTATATATTACATCACATACGTTAATATGTACATCACATATATACGTACCTTAATTTTTCGATATATTGTAGAAATGGTCACATGACATTCTGTGAACTTAGCCTGAATTACAAAAATAACAGTTATATAAATCAGCAATACATAAATTCATTGACAGTATGCTATTTGCATCCAGCCAGACAGTCATGTTCAGTCAAGTGAAAACCATTTCTACAAAACAATGTCATCAATTGTTGAGTAACAAAACAGACTATGCCATCAGTTGTTGGGTAACAGTGTAAAGTTATTTTATGCCTTTGAAGGAAACAGCAAAAATTATTGTCCCGTGGTGATGGAAATGACTTGTAAACTGTTGCCCGACTTGTAAACAGTTTGCAAGTAATTTCCATCATCGCGGGCATGGAATTACTGTTTTATTAACGTATATAAACAATTAAAAAATGTGCCTATTAACAAATTGTCTACACAAGTAAGATTTGAATGACGTGGCACTGCGTAATTGTTTCGAGCGTGTAACAGTTCTTCCGGAAATCTTTGAACAGTTACCTGGTTCCACCCGACGTTGAAATTTTCATGAAAATAGATAAAAAATGTTACATATCAAAAAATGTAACCATAAGTTAATAAAACAGACTATGTCATCAGTTATTGGGTAAAAAAACACTATATCATCAGTTTGTGGATTAAATACCAGGATAGTATTTTTTATCAGATCATCAATGAAGAGATGTGGATTAAATGTACATGAGACAAAGTCTCTAAAGATATCCATATTACACCACCAGTTATGCCAACAAATGATATCAATCTATCATTTGAAAAATCGAGAAATGAACCTATAATACATTTATAAATATGGCATTTTATTGAGACTGTTTCAGCCTCTTATAGAAAATATAGTTTTAATTTTCGCGGATGGACTTAAATCGCGAAATTAAATTCCGCAAATATTTTATGAACTCTCAGAATATATATAGGATCTTTGATAATCCGCGAAAATTTAAACGCTTAAATATTTGGCATACATTTTCCACTCAAATCCGCGAAATTTTTGACCCGCGAAAATAACCCGCTATACGGTAACAGTTTTTCATACTATTTTTGTGCCATTTACTTTATTTCATTCAATGTCAGCCCATTTTCGTCTTCCAAATCAAAAGTCGAAATTGTTCTATGTAGTACTCAAATGTACCACAATATTGACAATTCATTGTTAACATCCCTTCATTGTTAACTTACAATATTTATATGTTATTTACATTTTCATACATCTTAAACTTCCAACAAATTTTACCCCGAGACATGAGATAAGTAGAATTATTTTTCATTCATAAAATTTACAGAGAGGGATTGGAAACGTTTTTAAGAGTTATTATTGCAAGCAGTTCAAGGTAATATGGACATTATAATGGTTTGAAGAAGAATTTTTATTGTGTATTTTGTGGTTATATTGTGTCATGCCTGTAGACAAACGTACAACTAATTACCCAATTCATATTCATCAACTAATTCATCATATGTATACTTGGTTACCATGTAACAATAAGACATTTAAGGCATGCATATGATTTGTTTTCCCACCAATAAAATGTCTATCTTGTTTACTTAATATAAAAATTGACAATTAAAGACAATATGTTTTATAAATTGATTTTAATAATTCTTCTGATGAAATTATAAAAGGTCCATTTTTTTAATCAAATTAATCAGTTTTATTAGAAATAAAATAAAAGTCAACTTCTTTTCACATCCACAAGAAATACTCTAGAACATCCACAAGAAATGATATAAACATCCACTTCTTGTTACATCCAAGACGAAATAAAAAAAAAACGTCCACTTCTTGTTTAATCCACGAGAAGATTACAGAAAATGTCCACTTTTTGTTATATCCACGAGGACACAACTGAAAATGTATAATTCTTGTTAAAACAGAGAATATCCACTTCTGTCCGATTATTTTTGAAACCAAGTGTAATTTAGAGAAAATGTCCAATTTTTGTTTAAATCCGTGAGTAAATATTTGATAAGGTCCAAACGTCGTTAAATTCAAGAGGAAAAAAGTCTAGTTTATACTATGAGGAAATAATGGAAAAAGACAAGTTATAGGGTTAACAAGAAATAACATTGAAGGTTCAAAAGTCTGTACGAACACAGACTTCTAGGATGGACCAAGAATTATACAGCAAGGTCTAAGCAAGAACAAACTTTAAAATGGACCAAACAATTCGTACAGTTCTATAAAAGTACAGTTCTAGAATGGACTAAAACATCTGTACTAGCCAGATTAATAAGCAGAGTAAGATATATTCGGCCAGTAAGCTTTGTTATTACAGTTTTGTATATCTATGTTTTCTTTTGTTGTTTTGTTATGCAAGTAATTGCTTTGTATCTCCTAATATGTATAAAAAGTTTTGTTTTTAAAAAACAGGAATCTCATTTCAAATGTCTGTGATAATATAAAATTCCTTGATACAAGGGGTTTAACTCAATTGTGGTCGTGACTTAAAAACAGTAGCCTTATAGGTGTTACATCACTAATTTGGAAACCAATCGGACACCTATAGAAATATAGTCCTTATTGAGAGATGGTTTAGTTCCATGGAAGTGTATAAACTGTAGGATTTAAGATGTTGACATTTGAATATTAATTGGTTTAAAAGTTTATATTGTTGTGTTCGTTTTAGCTAAATTAATACATATTATAAGCATTGCAAATGGAAATATTTTTTCTGTAAAAAATCAAGCATGTGGAACACACCTTAGTGTAGTTAACTGTTAGTACATATTAAGCCGGAATGATTTTTCATGAGTATTTGATGCCTATTCAAAGTTTGACACGTGTCACTTCATTTTAACATGTTTAACTTTAAGTAAAATTCCCATGAAGTTTGAAAATATGTTATTTAATATGGGACTTTATTGTAGACTGAATCAGTAGTGTAACACCTTTATGCGGGCTTTTATATCTCATTCGATTTGGATAATCCATATACAAGTGTAGTTAATATAAAGATTAAAATTATTACATTGAATAGTTTCAATGTGACATGAGTTCCTTGTTCAGTCATTACATGTTTCATTTCTTTGTTAAAAAAACAAACAAAAGGTGTAAATACACTTTGCTAAACTAACGCTCTTAAAATTATTTGGATACATATGTACGTTCAAAATTCATTTCAATACCGTAAGATGTTATTTTTATATTCTAGATGTGTAATGTTATATTTCAATATAGTCCATATTATACCAGTATATTGTTACATATAAACATATCAGATGTATTTAATCCATGTGTTTTAGTCATGGTATTAAGATGTTTGTTCAACACGCATATATATATATATATTACAAACTTCATTGTCAACATATTTTACAAGTGTCATACAAAATCGTCTATTATCCTGCAGTCCAAACGTGTTATAGATATTTTAACTTTGGTGACCCGGAGAGTTCGGATGTCTTGTATAAGTGGATATGTGTGTGTTTGCTCTCAGATATACATATTTGTCATAAGTCTGAAATATAACTCGTTTTAACCCTTATTTTCATTGTTCGGATAATTGTCTCGGTTATGTGGATTATTAGTTTGACCGAAGAAGCCCAACTTTTGGTATGGGTGTTGTCACAAAAAAGGTTGCTAGATAAATGCATATGTTTTGGCCACTTAACTTATACAAACATTGATTGGTTCTCTTTTTCTTTGACATGTAATATATATAAATGTTTAGCCCATTGAACAACATCATCTGAAAAAAAACGAAAATTGGCAAAACATTTTGATGTTTTATAACGTGTAATATTTATTTACCGTGACTTAAATTCAAGTTTTCTTGTTTAAGTTATTTGGTATTTGGTCATATGCAGAAACTATAAATTTATAGTAAATTCGATATTAAATTATTCTCAAATTATTGTACAGATACTTGTGACATATCCTTGTGCATAGAATCAGAATCAGAATATTTTATTACCAAATTAGGGCCCCAGGAGGGCATGATACATCAAACATTTATAATTGGTACATGTACAATATTGCAGAAAAACGGTATAGACAACAAATAACAATTAATAATAATAATAATAAATAAAGGCATATATATGCACGTCTACCACAGATGCACTTCATACTATGAAAAAATGAGTAATATTAATAACATCACTAAGATTTTTCTCATAAACCTTAGCTTTACACCTGATCTCGAATAAATTTTCATTAAATTGTTATTTGTTATTTTTTTATATTCTTACATTAAAAAATCTGTAGATATTTGTTAAGATCTTATTTTGAGTATAAACTGACATTTGGATTTTTACAATACTGCCTATATCATACATCATATTGCAAGGCAATATAATTAAATGAGCAGTCTGCAATCGAGTTTTTTCCCTGTTAAAGGAAAAAAGAAGTCACTTGATCTTATGTTAATCTAATTTCTCATTTTAATTTCGATTAATTTTTGAAAATGAAGAAAAAAAGATTAAAGATGAGGATTAAACTTTAGCAACTTTTTGTATGTTTCTAATTTTTATTCTTACAAAAATAGCTTTAACCATTTGGAAGTTAACTCAATGTTTCTGTTTTTTTATATTATAAATACTATGAAATTATCACGACCAAAGTGCTGACGTTTTTTTATTTTCCTTGAACCTTTCATTTGAAGTAAGTTTAAGGCAGCAATCGTGACTTATTTATATTTACCATCATTAAACATTTGTCATTATAAATATCTGAATAATTTATCATTTTTATGCAACAAAGTGCTGTTAACTTTTATTGTTTGTATATAAACTTGATTTGTCAGGTAATAAAACCGCAGAATGAGGGGTTTCTTAAATGTGGTAAGCTTATTAATTGATGCAAAATTATTGCCACTACCAGCAAAAATCGTTGATATATAGGGCACTTTCATGATATCTCATACAATATTAGATTTGTATTGAAGCCTACAAAATCTGAACAAAATCTATTATGTCAATTTGCATTTGGTAGATTTATAAGAGTTGTCACCACTGTACCTTATTATTTAAAGCAGAAAAAGAGTATTTTGCATTCATTTTATATTAGCAATTGTGGTAATGAAATCGGGACTAAAACCTATTTTAGGAACACCCCTCTGCGGGAATTGATGCTCATGTTTTTTTGTCATGAATATATGCAATGTTATGTTCATAAATCAGGGATCATTAAGTTAATATCATATCATTCCATTACATTTATATTTAATAATATATGAACAAAATAAATAAATCTAAAACAGTTTGTTTGTTTTTATAGTCTGAATATACACCTTAACATTATATATTTTTTAACACACGACTCCATATTTTTTTAAAACCCGGCATTTTCGTCTCGCCCCAGCTGAAGTGGCGGAAAGTGAGACGGGGAATGTGAAGTATTTGAATTATCCTCGAGGTAACTTGTTTAAAGTGCCCACATCTCACTATTTTATAATGCCAAGTTTTCTTACAATCGACATGATGACTGCACTATGTTTGTCTTTATGTTGTAATCGTCCACTAGCTTTAGACACTAGTGTTTTTGTCGAGGAACGGATGACATTGATTGTAAGCGTACTTTGCCATTTTAATTAATGTTTGTTGACAATCCCAAATCCATGACCAGAAAAGACATGGCTGTAGCGTTGTTCGATTTTGCTCAAACCGGTGCTAGGGGCCGTCTTGAATTTACTATGAGGTATGATCAAAGCTAATTTTTGAAGGCCTCGTGGTGACTTCAAGATGCAGAACGACAATAAAAGCATTGTTCCTTTGCTTGGTTTTACCATGTATTTTTAGAGTTTTTGTTCATGTGCATTTACCCCATATCCTTTCATTCACCATGAGCATAATATTTGGTCCATGGGTACTTATACATCGAACTTCATCTGGCAGACACATGTGATCTTGAATATTTTACGAAAGGATATGGAGTAAATGAACATGAGACCATAACACATCTTAACATGAGCTGTATGGCCATTTCGGAAATTTATTCCTCATCAGCAGCACTAGAACCCAAACAAAGGAAATCCATAATTTTAAAAATGTTTATAATGCATAAAACCAAACGAAATCCGAATTATCAGTAATATCAAATATAGCTAAGGACAAAACTACGATGGAGGGAGTAAATTCTTCGGTTTAAGAATTTACACAAATTAAGATAATAGTAATTGAACAACGTGCACAGATGAGATATTGTCTCATGTACAAGTACACCATATCTAAGAAAAATAAAGAGCATACATCTCTACCACGGGGAATTGTTTTACCAACTCCACACTGCAATAAAAGACAAACTCCTGTATTAAATATTTTACGAAAGGATATGGAGTAAATGAACATGAGACAATAACACATGTTAACTCCAACTGCAATAATTCTAATGAGCTGTATGGCCATTTCGGAAATTTATTCCTCATCAGCAGCACTAGAACCCAAACAAAGGAAATCCATAATTTCAAAAAAAATGTTTATAATGCATAAAACCAAAACGAAATCCGAATAATCAGATGGAGGGAGTTAATTAAGTATATTTCAGAATCTAGTGCCCTTGGTAATTTGGTCTAATTTCAGAATCTAGTGCCCTTGGTAATTTGGTCTAATTTCAGAATCTAGTGCCCTTGGTAATTTGGTCTAATGAGTAAACAATGAAAGGATATGGAGTAAATGCACATGAGACAAAGTCTCTACAAATCTGGAAGTTATTAATGGAACGACTTTTTTTTATTGTTCTTCATTTTGGATAAAATAAATTAACAGTAACTTCGGTATTAAGTTCTTTGTTACCACTGGGTCGATGCCACTGCTTGTGGACTGTAAGTCCCCGAGGGTATTCACCAGCCCAGTAGTCAGTACTTCGGTGCTGACCCGAAAACCGATTATTTTTGGAACCTTACAATATCTAAATTTTTGTAAATTTTGTTGAAAACTAAGAAGTATCTCCCTCCTGCAAAGCTGTGTCCTAATCTGATTTTTGGCGTTACATTTAGATTATATTGGTTATTTGTCCTCTATCAGTTTTTAAACATATTTGAGTTAATGGCCTTACAAAGGTTTAGATTTTATTTGCACCGAAGAGACATAAGTTGTCGAAATGCGCATATGCAGAAAATAAATTCACAGTAACCTCTGTATTTAGTAACCATGAGGCCTTCAACAATGATCTTTGCTCATGTTTCATAGTGAGTTCAAGATGGGCCCTAGCACCAGTTTGAGTGGAATTCATTGATATATATGTTGAAAAACGCTACATCTATATATGTGTCTTTTTGTTATGGATGCGGGATCGTAAACAAACATAAAAATAACTGGCGAAGTTTTCTTGCAATTGCTGTCATCCGTTGCCCGACAAAAAAACTAACAGAAGACAATCACAACATATATACAACCACAGGGCACTCATCGTGTCAATTGCAAGAAAACTTGGCATTATTTGATCACATTAAACAGGTGGTCAAAATAACATTTGGAACAGTTCTGTTAGTGACTGAGAGTCGATGATATTTTATATAAGTTGACTGTTTTTATCAAAATTCTAACCCTTTAAAAATAATAGGGCTTCATTCCGTGTATGGCACAAAGTGTATGTCCTTAGTACTGGATTTGTCTTCCTATTTGGATATTTGTGGTAATGAATACTTCTTTTTTAACTATTGTTTGGATTATGGCTTTCCATATTTTGCTGATGAGAGGTTATTCCTGGAAACACGTGTACAGCACAACAAAATTTACTGCTTAATATGCAACTTGGTTATTTTTGTATTTTAGTATTGGCTAGTACATGACACTTTGCCATGTGCCTTTTGACCTTTATTTAGGTCACGGTCTAGTGACAATGAAAAGTTTTTTTTATGCTCAATACTCAGTTTCTAAGAAACTACATTTATATTGTATTATGATATTGCTGCGCCCTGTGAATGCTGATTGACAACATATCGTAGTTTCGAAATATTGGGACAACAAATGGCAGAATTATGTTCCCCTTAGCAGAACATACAAATTTTGACATTTGATAGCATATCGATTCATATCTAACACAGTTTCTGCTAAAACTGGTCGTGCTTAGAAAGCCCCATTACGACACTACAAATATGGCGGATTTCGACATAAATAAAATACTCGCTGAAATTGATTTATCCTCAACAACTGTGCATAATGAATATCCTAAGTCATGTTTACTATCAACACTTATATCACCATCCACAGACAAGGGCAAACGTGCTCTACTTAGAAAAAAATGACGAGAATTTGTATGAGCAAGCCGCTCACATGGTGTCCTTCAGAACAACCGCTGATATGTTATCCTCTTTGATAAAATGCTTACAATTACTATATTATGAACATTATAGGAAACACGATAAATATATTGTAAACCGGTTTGATGAAATAGAAGACTTGTTAATCAAAACATCAGGCAGTAAAATATATGCATTGAACTTAGAAAAAGGACACTATCCATCTTTCTAAAATCGCCATATTTATCAACACTGGGCTCATCCAATCCCAAGGGAACCATAATGACCCATTTACATATAAAAACTTTCCACTTTTGTTGACATTACTTACTTAAGTACTCGATATTAGTACACATCAGTCAAAGAGATAAAACAGAATGAAGAAGTCAGGGTTCCTGAGGACAAAAATAACTAGATTTGCAATTGCAAGCAATAGCTGATGTCGCCCCTGGCAGCCACTTCGACCATTCCATCTTGTTTGCAGCGTCAAAATCTGCCTAGAAATCAATTCTCGTTGAGATCGGACAAAGTTGAAATTTTGACGTATTTTGGCGGCTATCTTGGAAATGGCCGCCATTTTGAAATTTATTTTCATAGCCTGCACTCCACGTTGTGGTGATCTAACTTCCTGCCAAGTTTCATTTGATTACATCAAATCGTTCTTTCAAAATAGTCCGGACAAGAAAGTGTGGAAGAATAATAATAATAACAAAGAATAAGAAAAAGAAGAATCAGAACAATAACAATTTGTCACCCCGACTACGTCTGGGGCGCCATAACAATAGTAGCCAGGAACCTGGTAATGTTGATCAAAACAAAGAAAATACTGAACTCAAAGATGAATGTACGGAAGTTGATAATAGCATTCAAGTTTAAATGCCAGACAAATATCTAGAATGCATACAAATAAATTTTACAACTGCATTAGAAAAAATTTGTGAACAGCAATCTTAATTATTCGATGCTAGATTAGAATTAATGGAAGAAAGTTACGACAAGGTTTTCGAAAATAATTGTAAGAATTTCAATGAAATTCTGGACACACTTACAAACTCATCAAAACTTGTCCGAGAAACGAACTCCAGAAATAATGGCCGCATTAATAGCCCAGAGAAAAAAAAAACAAATAGAACCATCTATTCAGAAAATACGTAATAATTTTATGTTAAATAACAAAATAGCGAGGTTACTGTGAATTTAGTTTCTGCATATGCGCATTTCGACAACTTATGTCTCTTCAGTGCAGATCAAATCAAAACATTTGGAATTCCATAAACCGAAATATGTGTAAAGCTGATAGAGAATAAATTATCAAAAGATCTAAAAAGGAAAGCCAAAATCAGCTAAGGACAGAGCTATGTAGGAAGGAGATACTTCTTAGATTTTAACAAAATACTTAAATTTCGATATTGCATGTGTTCAAATAAAAAATCGGTGTTCAGGCCAGCACCGAAGTATTGGGTACTGAGGAGTGCTGGAAATAAAAAAATGTGACACAAAAACACAACTTGATCAACTAAAGCAAATGTATAAAAACTGAACTAACAGGAACTTTGTTATTTGTTATTTATTACCAGTGGGCCGGTGCCTGTGCTGGTGGACTGTTAGTGCTCGAGGGTATTCACCAACCTAGTAGTCAGTACTTTAAAACAGATTTTATTTGGAAACTTGCAATATCTAAATTTTACAAAATTTTGTTAAAACTAAGGAGTACCCTCCTTTCGCATAGCTCTGTCCTTAGCTGATTTTAGCTATAATATTTAAATGCTATTCGTAATTTGTTCTCTATCAGTTTTTACACATAGTTTGTTACAAACAACGCTTAGAATACCGAAGGAACAAATGAGTGGTATTTACAAAAATCGAAGTCCAATTAAAGACATGATGAAAACGAGAACACAGATGGATTTCCAAATATTTTGATTTGATCTGCATTCAGGAGACGTAAGTTGCTGAAATGCACATATGAATTAACAGTAACTTCGGTATCTTAACAGTTTGTTTGTTTTTTATGGTCTGAATACACGCCTTAATATTATATATTTTTTATGAATTCTCTGTAAGACCAATTTTAATATAGGATGCAGAAACGGAATGTTAAAGACTTAGATTTAGCTAATGTTCTTTTTGATCTCGAAGCCATGAAATGGCTGGAGAGATGTTAATATGACAAGAAAAAATCACGTGAGGCTTCAAGCCTATTAACAGCTCTAAAAGATGATCTTCGTGCTTCCGACAAAATATAGTGCGCAAGTTTCTTTCAAAATCGTATACATTGTGTTTTTAAGTTATATTTCTTCATTTTCTTGAGTTGAATACGGTGTTGTTTTATTAAATTGAAAACAATATTCATGTTTATCAAATTACTCGTTTTTTATAGTGCGTCTCCGATCAACGTACCTGTCGCGCAGTAATTTGTCAAAGATGAAAATAACCTTTGTTTACCTGTGACAGTGTAAATGCATATATTTATAGCAATGAAATCACACAATCAGATTATTTTCACGTATTACGGAGTAGCTTAATACATGCAGACGTATGCAGCAGTTCTAGTTTTGCCACGTGTAGATTTTCAGGGCTTCGAGATTCAGCTCCATCGGAGCTTTGATTTACTTTGAATCACAAAAATAATGATAATTTTTTATTATTGATCTTCGTTGCCATTGTAACCATGGCGTCCTTTTTTTATTCAAAAACCCTAAAATATGCATTTTTCAAACCCCAAATATCTTAAGGAACATAAGTGCTATCAGATATAGTTTCGTATGGGGTTAATTTAGATCATTATTTACCACCTCCGAACAGTATCAAAAATCTACATAAATTTGAAGTCAGAACGAGGCTAACAATGATTTCAAGAAATTGGCCTTTTTTCGTCCAATTTTAAACAAAATTATGCCAATTTTGTCACTTTTCAGCCTCAATTTTTAGAAAAGGCACCGACTATTATACTCAATAGGACTATTGTCTCATAGAACTTAGACATTCATTCAAATCATATAAAGATCTTGGTGGGGTAACAATTTGTGTCTTGAAAAATTGATGTTCAAGTTGGTTTCCTCGGAAACGGGACAAAAACGACAATTTCTGTAGAACATTGTATAGCTATGAATTTAGTGTTTGTGGGAGGTTAGATCAAATCACCGTCCACCATATCTCAAATTAGACATCCTCCTAACTTATTGTAACCTTAAAATAACTTCAATGTGAAGGCTGTTACTGTCAAGGTCGTGGCGGCCCTTATTGTCAAGGTCAAATGAAAAATTGGCTGCGGAAAGGGATATTTTTTAAAAATCGATTTTCAAGTGACATTGAAGACGAAGTTAATGACTTTCAAATACTTCCATGATTATGACATGTTAAACTGATCCTTTATTGGGATCTACGGTCAGGTAAGTGGTAATTACATGGTTATGGTTTTCATGGCCATAATTTTTTTGAAAATTTACAATGAAAAAAAAAGATTTCTCGATATATTCAATAGCTTCGTTCTGGGTTCATATTTATGCAAAGTATTTAAATTGTTTTGGAGATAGCCAATAATGCTTCAAATTAAGCCTATAAAAAGTTATATATAAAATGTATTTGTTTTCCTTGAAAATAATTCAATTTGAAAAGCGCATAATAATTCAATTTGAAAAGCGCATAATAATTCAATTTGAAAAGCGCATATTTTAGGGTTTTTGAATTAGCCTAAATTGGCTGTCGTGGTACCAATGATAACTAGCAATGTTTTTGTGACTCATGGGTTAATTTCAACATTTAAAATTTGAAATACCTGTACCAAAATGCAATAAATACCCGAGTTGCATAAAAAGCGATAAATTTCGTTTTGCTGTACACGTGTTTCAAGGAGTAACCTCTCATCAGCAGCATTAAATTCAAACAATATGGGAAGCCATGATCCAAAAGTAGTCAAAAAGAAGTACCCATTACTGAAAATATCGAAATAGGAGGCCAAATTCAGTACTAAGGACATCCACCGACTCCCATACATGGAATTAAGCCTCAGTATTTTTAAAGTATTAGAATTTTGATAAGAACAGTAAATTTCTAAAAAACAAAACGCAAGGTAAGTTTTCATGTCAGACAAGTCTCACTATCGGGCTGGTGAATATGTAAGCCAAAATAGTATCCTGTGAAATAAGTTCCAAATGGAACGAATGTTATTGATATATCCATGAGATTTATTCCGTCTGGAGATTATTTCACCAGGTGAGCAGTAAATACTTTCCAGCTGGAGATTATTTCACAGGGCGAGCTATGAAATTTGTTCCTTTGGAACTTATTTCACGGCGGATACTATAAACCGTTACAAATACCCTCGGTGACTTCTGGTCCACCAGCAGTGGCATCGGCCCAATGGTTTCAAAATGCAATAAATATTTAAAAATGCAATGAATACCCGAGATGCATTAAAAAACGGTTAATTTCGCTATGCTGTACACGTGTTTCAAGGAGTAACCTCTCATCAGCAGCATTAGGGTGTCTCAGTGGTATTATTCCGCCATTTTTTCTAATACTTGTTTATTTAGGTTTCATTCATTAACAAATTTAGCAAAATAATTATTTAAAAAGTTAAGGAAGTTCCAAACTATTTAAAATGTTTATTCCTTATTACTTTTACAACATTTTCATAACAAAAACTTGAACTAAAATACACGACCTTTAAATCTGTTGCTGGATTTACAGAACACAGAAATTAGGCAAGGGAGATAATTTGATAAAAGAATTTAACATAGATATCACTAGAGAAATTAATGTGTAGCAATTTATCTCTCTTATTTCAACGTTGACACCTATTTTTTATTTTGTATATGTTAACTATATAATGATTTCAAAACATAATGCAAAGTATGAACAAAATCTATAATCGATTTTCTAGCTATCCTCCCATATAATCATTTTCCTTGTCATTTCTATGTAAAATCCTGACATTTTCAATTTCAGTTTTTGCGCTAAAATGCAGGGTGACCCCCAAATTTTATTTTACATTTTGAACAATAATACAGTTATGTTTCTACACGGAAAAATTCACAAAATTCCATAATAGGAAATCAATACCCTGCAGACACCTTAAGTTCAAATCAATATGGGAGGCCATAATCCAAAAGTAGTCAAAAAGAAGTACTCATTACCCCCCCCCCCCCAACAAAAAAAAA
>MJUU01055673.1:609-25239 GCA_002080025.1 Modiolus philippinarum | reverse complement strand
AATTGGCCCAACAATGGCCCGATTTGGTCAAATCTGCTCGTTGGGCGATAGTTATCATGCCAACATTGGCCCAACATAGTGCAGCCAATAGTTGGCGTGAGTATGTTGGCCCGACGATGGCGCGATGTTGGAACGCCAACACCAACCAGTTGCCAACCATGCCAACGGTTTGCCGATGTTGGCCCGATGAGTCCATGCTATCTGGGTCCTTGCTTCTTCGGTAATCTACTACCGTTGTTTCAAAACATGCTGTGACTAATGTTGTCTCAAGTGCGAACGAGGTGCAACCACATGAGCGTACTAAAGCAAAGCCAATGGTTACGGTGACATTTTTGGCTGATAAATATGAAATTTGAAAAAAAAAAGTATGACATTCTTTATTTGTTTTCAGTTATTCACTGGTGGGATAAAACTTCTCTCAACCTGCGTGTCAGACTACACTGTTATTACGTAAAGAATAAAGATAGAATCACCCGGGCTACGAGAGTCCATTTTCACCTTATTATCTGAATGAGAAACATCGGTCGATTATCTCCCTGTATGAAGTTAGTTTTGTATGGTTCAAAGTAGAGATAATTTTAATTAGCATATCTATGGCACGCCAAAGCCACAAAAATGAGATAAAATAGCATTATGTCAGGTAATGCTATCTTATCTGAATTTTTGTGGTTTTGGCGCACATCATCAGACATGTATTATGAGGTTTCCTCATTACCTCCTGATAAGTACCTTTAAATATTTTATACATAGGTCTCTATGAAATCTATGTGGTAATGATGTTTTATCTTAAGATAATATAGCATTACCTGTTAATTCAGTTTTATCTGCATTTTTGTGGCTTTGGCGTGCTAGTAAATGTATTATCTGTTTTCTAATATCAACCAATCAGACGTAATATATGTGGGAAACTGTATTATCTGATTTATGTAACTGTATTATCTGATTTATGTTGTAACCAATAATATGTAGATAGATAAATTTCAATAACTTATCAAATTCAATCTTTTTAGATCAAATAATTTATTCTGAAAAAACTGTGTAATTTTGATCCTAGAGAATTTTGGAAATGTATAATAGAATTTCTTTTCTTTTTCTTTTTTCTTGCTTTTGTTTAGATTTATCCATTTGCCATTTGTAACGAATTTTGTATTTATGTGTGTATATATTATGTATTTTCACTGTGTCTTTATAAAATTTGTTTATGGAAATACTAGTAAAGTCAAAAATTACAATATCACAATATTTCATCTTTTAAATTACCTGTCTTGACAACCGTGATCGTTACATGAATGTATATTCTATGAAATATACATGTAAGTGTTACACCCTCGCAGAATTGAGTAATTGATAATTGAAACTAACAAAAATATTATATTGTATCAACAAACAAATTGAAAAGTATCCAGTTGTACGGATTTGATCTGATTACGGAATTTAAAATTACATAAAACAAATATACACTATATTTTCAAGGACTGAAAGAAACTACAAAGTTATAATGTCTATAGATTATGTTATATTTTGCATTCTCTGTCAATAAGACTATTCTACATCAATAGAAGTTCGGCGTGGATAGTAATTTTTTTTTCAATTTGCCATCTATTATACGATAGTTACCATGGTTACCTGATAAGTAAGTTCATTAACTGTTAACTGATAAGTAAGATAGTACCCTATTACCTCAAGATAAGAATGCATTATCTCTGTGATCCATAGAGACCTATGTTAAAAATTTTACGATCTTTATTTATCAGGAGGTAATGATATATTATCTGCGCCAAAACCACAAAAATTCAGATAAAATAGCATTACCAGAGATAATGCTATTTTATCTCAGTTTTGTGGCTTTGGCGTGCCATACATATCAATACCTTCTTTTGATATTTAAATCAAAATTATCTCCCTTTAACTATATATAACTAACTTGGTACAGGGAGACAACTGACCGATGTTTCTTGTGCTTGATTTTTAATACACAACCCTTGTCTTCAATCAAAATACATACAACTACTCATTTTAAAAAAATAAATGATTTTGTCCGTTGCTATACTACTTTTTTTTCTTTACCCCCTGGATATATTCTATATCTCCTATTGAAATTTGGTACATTTTATATATCCCATATTGAAATTTAGTATATATCGAATATTGGAAGTTATATTCCCGCGGGATATTCTGATATTAAGTCCACGCATAAAACAACAAACGCTCTTCGACTTTTGAAAATTCTTTGAAGTTCAAATTTCTCACATATTTTACTTATTGTTTTAGATAAATGCCCGCATAAAGCAAATGTCTGAAATGATCCAGTATATCATAACTTTTGGTGTTGTTACGATGTTATATCAAAGTACAACCTATTCATCAAATTAGTCAGTCTATCATTTTTGCTTTGCCGTCCGGTTTCCCATAGTTAAACGAGTTAGGCCATTCATTTTGTCTCTTGATTGTAATTTGGTTAACTTTCCTGCTACCTTAAGTTTCTTTTGACTTATGAGGCGAAAAGTTAATTCTGACACCGACTGTTTTATAGATTTAAGATGAGGAGAAAAATTAACGCTAACACTGACGACGACGTTTGACACCAATCATAGATGATATGGTCCTCTAGACAAGTTGGGCATCCAACAGCGAAAAAAGGCATTCGAAACATATTAACTTCCCATGCATTGGTAGTTGAGACAACTATATTTGGGAAAAGTAAGTATGCGATAGCTTAATTTTTCATGAGTTTGTTTTACTCATTTCATGTAATGAACACTATAGTTAAAGGTTTACCTTAACAAGCTTGTCCTTCAACATTTATGTATTTAAAACCAGCCGTTACAGATGATGTCTCCAGTACAAATACAGTGCAAACACCCGCGTAAAAAAACTTAGCTATTGGTTAAACAATTAAGTTTATAGTAGATGAATGTAAAAATTTGTAATTTATATGATAATCACAGTAATACGTAGATGGAGGAAAAAAATCTCAACCTGTGTATCAGTCTACATTGTTTTCACGTACAGAATAAATAATACAAATAGGCGCCAGATGTCTATGATATACCGGTAGCTGGATTAACTTGCAAGCTGACAAAAATAAAGTTTCCTGTTATCATTTTTATTTTATTTATTCTTGACGCAAAAATTAGAAAAAAAAGCTTGACCATGAATGATATTTTTTATGGTTATTAGCATTTTTATCTTTTTTCATTACCGGAATTTATGTGTTATACGATATACTTGCCAACCAAAATACATTGAAAGACATCATCAATTACTTTTACAAAAATGTTGTGTGTGTGTGGGTGCGTTCCTATGTTTCTTTTGAAATGATTCACGCACCATCTGACTTGATTTTATATCCATAATAAAGAATGTTCTCTACCTGCAGGGATCATTCTTACACTAAATCATCATCAACACCGGAAAAAAGCTACTTGAATTTTGCTAATTTTTTGGCATTTCAAATTTCTTTCGTATTTTTCTTCTTGTAATTAGATCAAGGTCAGTATCGAAAGTTTGAAATATCATTATATTCTTTTCTTACTTTCTTTATGATAATTTGACTTTTGATCAAGTACAGCATTTAGGATTTTATATACCCTCTCGGTTACTGACTTTCTTTTGCAGTTGAAGACTTACATTCTATATGATCGACCACTGCACTCGTAAATAACATTATTACTACTCTTCATGTACGGAAGTTCAATTTTATTGTAATTCTATTATTTAGACATAAAATAAAGAATTGTCTAGCGTCCATATAATATGCATCGGCATATAACACGTTTAGTATGTATTGGGTGGTGCTTAGAAATCACTTGATGATCAATTGGAGGAGCCCTCCTCTTGATTGACAATAATTTCATTCTTTGACATCTTAGCACTTTTTACGATAATTTTGTCATTAATATAAACTAAATACAGAGATAAAATAATGAAGATAGTCGTCTGCAACATACTAAAAAACTGTCCTGGGCTTGTCACAGTCTTTTCTGATTAGGTTGAAAAATATGACAATGTATTTCCGTATTCTTGACTAATTACATTATTTGCAGTTAAACTTCAAAATATGCAGAGTAATAACATCAATAATAGTGGGGTTTCCATGTAATATGCCAAAATATGTCCCAAGGTTAGATTTGAAAATCTATATAATAATAAAAAGAATATCTAATCAACCGTGATGAATGTATATAATTAGGGACGTCAGACATTTTTCAAGGTGGTCTTTGTTTTAAATAAAAGCCACACAGAAAGACAGCCTGATTAATAACGAACAAAATGGTGCTTAAATTTTGAAAATCGGATAATGTGTTCAAAAGTTACAGCAGATTGAAATCTTAAAAACGGCCTCCGAAAATTTATACAAAATGGCCGCCATAAGACAAAATGCTGTAATTTTGGAAATTTATATTTGGTTATTGTAAATATATGCTTTTGATTTTTGTTAGAACTTAGTAAACCTGTTGTTCATGGACCTTTCCTCAATAGGATGACACTAATACCAAGTCCTTTACAATCCAGCAACATTTGTACTTTCAGCATAATTTGAACTTGAAAATTCCTATGTATTTCAATGGGAAATTCAACGTGGCAACAATTTTGCCCAATTTTTACCCACTTTTTTGGAAATTTTTCCCGAATGATTAGATATTTCATCAGGACTTAGTTTTTACAACAAACTTCAAGTCCAATCACATTTGTAAACTTAGGTTTGGTTATTGTTTGTCATCAGCAACATTTGTTCTTTTGCAATTGTATGGTAAAATTTTGGTGCCGTTTTGACTTCTCGGTGAAGATTTTGGTCATAGGTCCTTATTTATTATTACACTCAACTTTTAATATTTGTATTCAGGTAATCTTAATTTGTTGATTATTAACTTTTCAAATGTTTCAGATGATAAAAAGAGTAGAGTTATATGTATTTGATTATTAGAAACCTGTACAATGAGGGGTTAAAATCAGGCAAACCTCCATTATTACATGTTTCATCAGTAAAATCATGGTATTGTCTGACCTCCCTAATATAATCAATAATAATGTCACTTGTGTCGAACAACGCAATGGGTTAAACTTATTCCGGAACACTCCTGTTTTTTTTTCGCAAGCATGATATTCATCACAGTTGATTAGTATAGATTATTACATGTCTATTCCGGTATCTGCCCTGATATCAGTCCCGAGACCTGATATCTGCCCGACGCGGTAGCGGAGGGCAGATATCGGTAGAGGGCTGATATCAGGGCAGATACCGGAATAAACATGTCATAATCTGTTTATCACATATTTGACGGGGGAATGTTGCAAGCTAAAAGAAACCAATTTTATATTTATTTTGCTTTTAAAATGGACAAAATTTAGGCAAACTCAGATTGACCAACCCTCCCCACCCCCCACCCCAACCCCACTTCTTTTTTATTGTTGCAATACGTATGGTACATGTATCTGTTGAGGGGTGCTTAAATAGGACGGATCAAGTATTGTTAAAAAACTGCATCTTTCTCATCTGAAAGATGAAAAAATCTTGCCAAAAAACTGCAGTGTCATGAGTGTCATGAAATCTTACGGAGTTCACCTACAGTTTGAAGCCACTCTGAAGCACACTGATGTTTGAAAATTTCAGCATCAAAAAGCTTTTCCTTTAATGTTTCATTATTAAGGCACCAACAAACATTCAGACTTTTCATTTTCAAAACACTTCTAAACGGTAAACCGAGAACAAACTTCGGCTTCATCCATATTTTGTTTACGTTGCTAGATGACGTCATCAAAGCAGGGCAGATAACAGTTATCTGCCCCGGACACGGATATCGATCAGACTTTCATCCGGTTATTACATATGCAAAATGGTACAATTTGCGTATAAATATGTGATAAGTTATTCTATACGACTATCTTCATACAAAGTTTACGTTGTCTAATTTATGTCTTAAACTATTTCAAAAATTTAGATGTTATTTTTACCTATTAATTACAGCGTACTAATTCTCATTACATATGACCGATAAAGGGCTGCGCCGAGGCGCAGCATGATACGACCGCGGGATGTATACAGTAATTAAATGAACACAATAAAGAGCTTGATCTAGTAATTAGCTGCATACAAACTAAGGAAAAGAAAAATTAGCCCTTGTAATTCCTTATTTATATCGATAATTGTAAGAGGTATGTCAAATTGGTCAACATACTAGTCTAGCTATATCATGAAAGGAACCTAATTAAAAAAAAAAAAAAAAAAAATGCGTATTTTGAAAATTGCAATTTCAGCCCCCAACCCTATATAGCTTAGAAACGATAAGATCTTTTCATATACAACTGTGACGGTAGTCATTTCCTACACACATTCTTTACCTCTTTTTATTGGGTTTTTATTAGGTTAGTTGTAAACAATATAGTCCCTTCCCTTTTTATATTTTACCGTAATCTTTACTGGGACTTGCACTTGCAAGCCCGGTAGCCCGGCCGGGCACACTTTCCACCGGGACTATATAAACCTTTTTCCTACCGGGCTGGGGGTTCCGATAGCTTTTATTGTGCAGACGACGCCATTGTTATATCATTTTCTTTCTCCTGTTCACTAAATTATATTATTACCATCTAGGTATGTGTAGGAAATGTTTACCATGTTAGTGAACTCAATATTCGACATTATAAGTATCAAATTACCGTAGTGTATAATTTTATTTCAATCCTGAACCTTGGGAATAAACTTCACCGTGGACATCATGAACACGAAACAAACCCCTAGACAAAACACACAAACCACGGTTACATTTTTGGGTAGCTCGTCCGAGGATTGAAATATTTTTGCTAAAATTTTATCGGAAACCTTTCGTGTTTATAAATAAGTGCCTACAATTTTAATTCAACGTTGAAATCTTACAAAATTTATTCGTTTTCTCGTAATGGCGTCGGCCTGGAACTTGCTCAACTCGTCTTTTCAGTCTATTAGACGCATAATTACACCATCGTATGCATTAAATGAACAAAACCAACAAGAAAATAACTGCACAGAACGGAACAAAACAATACAGAACTTACCTGATTGTAGTCTGACAGTAAATTCCAAAAATTGTACGTCCGACAATGAAATTTCGTCCGAATGCCGTACACAAAGTGAACATTTTGTTCAAAGCAAATTGAGCAATCCTTGCAAAAGTGAAACAGTCCTACATTGGGACTCACAGAAGTCACAACCTTCATGTTCCGTTACCTCACAAAATCATAATTTTGACAATTTCATGTCAAATAAACAAACAGAATCGGTCGTTCCACAAAATGAACTTGAACCAAAGTCATTAAGTTTTCATTCAAATCGGTCGTTTTCCGACAATTATCACAGTTCTTCCAAGAGAAATTGTATGGTTGATGAATGTCAAGATACACAAACTCATCATGAGTTTTATAGTTACGATAATCATCCACAAAATTACAATCAACGCCAAAATATGTTGAACAGGTCTGCACACAGAACGCCTAACGTAAACGTGTATTCTGTTGATCATGACGTAAAATCAAACCACGTGACACCTGATTGCCCCTATTTGGGCAATGAAACAATTAGTGACATTCAACAGAAATCGATCAGATATGGATGTGAAATAAATAATAAAAATGAAAATTGTAGATTTAGAGATACTAATGAGTTTGAATACCAAAATGGGACTAATTTGGTCCCGGGTAATAGCAACAAATTTTACAGTGCCAAAGCATCTGTCAATACACATCCCAATTACGGAATGGAAAATTCTGCCTACTTTGGGCATCACAAAAAGACAGATACACATGAACCAAACTATGAGTTTGATAGAAAAACACCTCCAAACACAGAAAAAGCACATGCGTTTAGTAAAACACAAAAACACAACAACTCTGATTTTTTTCAACCAGATTACATGCAAATTTCAAGCAAGCCTTCACAAATGTCACAATTTAAAGCGCGACGTAAAGAAAAAGAACCTGATCACTTCGATGGGGAAAAGGTCGAATGGGCCGATTACATATGCCACTTCGAACAAGTAGCCCTATGGAATGAGTGGACCGAATACGAAAAAGCGTCTCAACTTGCAATGAGCCTTCGAGGTAGCGCACAAAGAGTTCTCAGTGAACTCACAACAGAAAATTTAACAGACTATAACACACTAAGAAACGCACTTTCACAACGTCTTTGTCCCACCGAGAGAGAAATAGCTTACCGGTGTGAGTTCCGAACAAGAAAGAGAATTCACAGAGAAACAGCTGCTGAATACGGCTACGCATTAAAACGACTCGCTAGTCGTGCATTTCCAAACATACCGATGTTAATGCGTGAAACGTTGATAATAGAGCAGTACGTGTCAGGCCTAGGTAATGCCGAATGAAAACGGCATGTACAGTTTGCACATCAGTCCTTTTTGGACAGAGCAATCTCCCTCGCAGTAGAATATGAGGCATTTGAAGGGTCACAGAACACACATTTACGAAAACCGAAACAGGAAGAAACAAAATACGTCAATGCCGTGAAACTGGGTGATAATTCTCAAACTACCGAACCCAGTATACATGATTTAGCACAATCAATCAAAGACATCCAAAGGTCCCTTGAATATTTAAAAAGACCACAACACAATCAATCAAATAAACCACATTACCGCTCAAATGACTATATTGGTCATAAAACAAATAAACCGTGTTTCACATGCAAACAAATAGGACACTTCAGTAGGAACTGCCCTCACAACAATGTTCAAAACAGAACGCAACAAGATAATACATTTGTACAGAGAAACAACACTAACACACATACAGTAAATGAACAAACCGCCAGTTTAAAATAGACAGGGCTGCGCTTGTGGCCAAAATTCCAGCCCATGCAAACCCAAAGAAAAATGTTAATGAAAATTTTGATAGGCCAAATGTTTTAAGATTGTCTGCAATTTCTAATTTTTGTTGGTATGCCAATGTTGGCATTGGGGAATTTGATTTTAGCATGTTAGTAGACACGGGTTCTGCAGTAACAATACTTTCTATGGATGAGTTTGAAAATATGTCTTCTTTTATACCAACTTTAAGTAGTGTTTCTTCGGTATTGGCCACCGCTGATGGTGAACCCCTTAAAGTTTTAGGTCAAACCAAGGTTCCATTATGTTTAGGTGGTAAAATATTTTGTCAGTCTGTCATTGTAGCTGAATTAGATGGTTTAAATGGAATTTTAGGTCTTGATTTTCTGTCGGAACATGGATGCGTTATAGATACTAGTATGGGAACACTTTGTTCCCATGGTCTGAAACTGGATTTACACAGGGAGCATACCATTAGGTGTGCAAGAGTCCATCTTACTGAAACAGTACATATACCTGCAAATTGTGAAATTTTTGTCAAAGGAGAGATTAGGGGTGATTTTGTAAAAGATATGGATGGTTGTCTTGAACCATTAGATGAATTTAGGGGTGGAGACCACCTGATTATGCCAAGAGTTATCAATAAGGCATCTGATTCAGAAATCAGATTTTCAATTTTGAACCCTACTCCTAATCCTAAAATAGTAAAACGGAACATACAAGTAGCAACGATACATCCGTCGAACGAAGTAGTCAGTTGCGATATTAATACAAAGACATCACGTGCACAGTTTAGTAGAACTAAACTTCCTGAACACTTAAAATGCCTACTTGACAAGGCATCTGACAAATTGACGCCAGATCAGAAACGCGCGTTGGGAACTTTGATTGGCCAATACACTGACATTTTTGTTGGTCCCGACGGGAAATTTGGCCAAACGAACCTGGTAGAGCATTCCATAGACACGAGCGACGCAAAGCCGATAAAACTACCCCCTAGACGTCTTCCGATTCATATGCGAGAAGTAGCCGAGAAAGAGATTAATAAAATGTTAGAACAGGGAGTGATCGAACCCAGTAATTCCCCATTGGCGGCACCAATTGTACTTGTAAAGAAAAAGGATAATACGACACGCTTTTGTGTCGATTACCGGCGGTTAAACGCTGTCACGCGCAAAGACGCGTATCCTCTCCCGAGGATTGACGAGTCGATCGATGCATTGTCAGGAGCTAAGTACTTTTGTGTTATGGACATGGCTAGCGGTTACTGGCAAGTGAAAATGAAGGATAGTGATAAACCTAAAACGGCATTCGCGACGCATAAAGGGCTTTTCCAGTTCCGGTCCATGCCATTTGGACTTGCCAGTAGTCCGGCTAGCTTCGAACGTCTGATGGAGATCGTACTCGCCGGATTACAGTGGGAACGAGCACTTGTATACCTCGATGACGTGATATGCTTTGGGAAAACGTTTGACGAAACCCTTGACAACCTTGCCATGATATTTTCCCGATTTCGAGACGCTAACCTTAAACTTAAGCCCAAGAAATGCTCTTTATTTCAAGAGGAGGTATCCTACTTAGGGCACGTCGTTTCCGCCGAAGGAGTTAAATGTGATCCAGCAAAAATTAGTGCCATTAAAGATTGGCCCGTGCCTACCAATGTCTCCGATGTCCGTAGCCTGTTAGGGATCTGTAATCATTACAGAAAATACATTAAGTCTTTTTCAACCCTGGCATTTCCTCTTACAAAACTTACCAGAAAAGACCAAAAATTTGTTTGGTCGGAAGAATGTGAATCTGCGTTTCACACACTTAAAAATGCTCTAGCATCTGCGCCGATACTAGCATATCCTACCCGTAACGACGAGTTCATACTCGACACAGACGCGAGTAATTACGGAATCGGGTCTGTACTCTCCCAAGTTCAAAACGGCGAAGAGAAAGTAATCGCATATGGGAGTAAAACGTTGACACGATCACAGACAAAGTATTGCACAACATACCGAGAGTTACTAGCCGTAGTCGTCTTTGTAAAACAGTTTAGGCACTATCTGTACGGTCGTCATTTCACTCTCAGAACGGACCATTCCTCACTCACGTGGCTGAAGAATTTTAAGGAGCCAGAGGGTATGGTAGGTCGATGGATTTCCGTCTTGGATAGTTACGATTTTGAAATCATCCATCGAAGGGGTTCATTGCATGGCAATGCCGATGCCCTTTCCCGGCGACCGAGGCGCAGATGTAATCGTCTTAATTGTCAATAATGTGGGAGTGATGCAACAAGTAGCGACTGTACCGTGTCCGCAATCATCCCTAACAACAATACCGAAGTCCGTAATGATCCAATGTTGGGTCCGAATGTTCACAATTCCAGACAACCACTTTGGTCAAATTGGATAGAACAATGGTTAAGCGACGAACTCGAAAATCATCAAACGGAGGATGATACCGTGAACACCGTGCTTTATTTGTTACGCACGAACAACATTAAACCAAACATAAATAGTTCCAACCAGGAACTCGATGTCCTATTAAGACAGTGGGATCGCTTGCGAATAGAAAACAACAGATTATACCGATTATGGGAAAATGAAGACGGATCGTCATTGTTACAATTAGTTTTACCGAAGTCCCTACGAACTGAAGTCATGAAACAGTTGCACGATTGTAAAACGGCAGGCCATCTAGGTAGAGAAAAGACACTTAGCCGAATCAGGGCGCGTTTTTACTGGCCTGGAATGAATAGAGATGTGACCCGATGGTGTCAAACATGCGTATTATGTCAGCAAAGAAAGCCAGGTCCAGGTGTCGGTCGTTCTCCAATGCAGCACTCCACAGTTTACGGTCCACTCGAATGTATAGCCATAGACCTAATGGGTCCGTTACCAGAAACAGAACACGGAAATCGTTACATAATGGTTGTCGGAGATTATTTCTCGAAATGGAAAGAGGCGTATGCTCTACCAGACCAAACCGCCCAGACCGTTGCAGACAAACTAGTTACCGAATTCGTTTGCAGACTTGGCACACCGGCCCGCATACACATAGATCAAGGTCGCCAGTTTGAGTCGGAACTGTTTGCATCTATGTTTCGCATTTTAGAAATTGAAAAATTGAGGACCACGCCCTATAGACCTCAATCCGACGGAATGATCGAAAGATTTAACCGAACGCTTCAGCAAATGCATGCCATGTTCGTCGATGACAACCAAGACGATTGGGACAACCATCTCCCTTTTCTGACTATGGCATACCGTTCCTGTACTCATGAAAGTACTCAGTGTTCGCCTAACTTGCTCATGTTGGGCCGAGAAATTTCGTTGCCGATTGATATAATGACCGGCTCGTCCGTTAATGAAGAAGAATTACAATGCCCGGCAAAATACGTTGAATGGATGCGGAACAGCATGCAACGTGCCTTCGATACTGCGTACGATAATCTCCAGTCGAGTTTTAACAAACAGAAAAAGTATTATGATACTAAATTAAAAAGACGCCAATACGATATTGGTCAACAAGTTCTTCGCTGGTATCCTCCTAAAGCGAATCAAAAATTAGGTCTAGGTTGGACCGGTCCTTACAATATAGTACGTAAATTGTGCGAAATCACATACGAAATTCAAAACTGTTCAGACGGTAAACTAAAAATTTTACACGTTGATCATTTGAAACCTTTTGAAGTCCGAGATACACAAACGGAACAGAGTGAAAATCACGATGTTTCTATTTTTCCTTATTTTGAGGAAAACGAAATATCTTTCACTAGTTTACCGGAAACTGAGGCTGATTCTCCAAAGTTCAGTAGAAGGGGAAGACAAATTAAACGCCCAATAAAATTTTCACCTTAACTCACATAAACAGTCAAACATAGACTGTGTTTTAAGAGGAGGGGGTAAATAAGAATAAAAAAATATTTTGTATATAAGTACTTTATCAAATAGACTTCAGTAGTCTTAAATGGAACTATTTTGGTTCTAATCTGTTAAAAAATAAAATCGTTGATGGAACTTTTATGGTTCTACTTTTATATTTTCAATGGAACTATTATGGTTCCTGATATTTCTTGTAAACCTAGATTTTGTTTAGTCTTTGTAAGAACTAGTATGGTTCTTAGTTGTTACCAATTTCTTTCGATGTTGGTTGTTGACATGGTTTGTATAGTGCTTGATAGAACTATCATGGTTCTTTTGAAATTGTTGTTAATATACATTTGCTTGTTTCTAGTTGTCAAAAGTTCAAAACTGCACTTAATTTGTGTTGATAAGCCCATTAATCTGTTGTCTATAAGTGCATTTTGTGTGCTCTTATAAAATTTTGTTGTTCTCAAAATGGTACTTCCAAACTGAAACCTACTTGGTTTCTCATTTACGCTGTTGCCCATGTATAGTTCGCACATCAGATGGTGTTTGTTGAATTCAGTTTCTAATATGTTATAAGATAAAAAAAAAAAATCAACTTGGTTTTATTTCGAATTGTTGTGAAAATATTAATGTATCCTACTTTGGGATAAAGCTATATGTTATGATGAGAAATTGGTGTCAGGGTATTACTTTGATGTCGTGCAATTGACCTAGCCAGAAGTTGACAAGTTGCAGGCATAGTAGTTGGGATTTCTTATTGTTGTGATGCAGATCGTTATCCCTTAAGTGAATTTAGAGTTTTGAAATTTCAGTTTCTTCAATAATTGTTGTTTATTAGACTATTATGGTCTATGGATAGTTGACATTAGTTTTACGGAAAATTATGGTCTCTCAGTATTGTTGTTATGAGCTTTGTTTTGCTTTGGTGATTTTTATTGAGTCAAGAACAGTGAGGTTCTTTTTTTTTGGAAATAATATGTTACACAAACATTTTGTGAACCATGGGCAAGTTGTTGCTTTCGGTGTAGTAACGATATTATTATTGTACCCCATTTATAGTAGTAAGGCTAGCCTAGTGTTTATTGTTCTCGTTGTACATTTTAATAGTTGACCAGGGGCATTTACTTTCGGTTATGTAGCTACGAGTCATGTTGTTTGTTTGGGGTATTGCCAAAGTATATTTTCTAAAAAAGGGCTTTAGTAAGCCTCATGTTTGATAATTTTGTTACTGTGGGACCATCTTTTCTGTCTACCAAAAAATAAAAAATAAAAATAAAAATGAACATTTTGTTCTTAATTCAAAATTTGCCTTTAATAGAATCTAATGAGGTTGAATTTATTTCAGAATGTCTGAGGTTCTGTTAGATCTATTAGCAGATGGTGACTTCAACGAGGGTATTGAAATTTTGTTCAGTACACCAGCAACAATGGAATGTCCTGTTGATGGCTGCCACACAACACATTTTAATTCTAAAACTAAATACCAGCGTCACTGGGATACTAAGCATGTCAAACTCATCGTCTCGTATGCCTGCTCTATGCCTCTTTGTAAGAAATACTGCAAAAGAAAGACTGACATGAAAACGCATCTTAGGAATGTCCACCAAATCCATGGTGAGGAGAGACTTATTGAAAACTTATCTCGCTGCCGGAAAGAAGTAAGAGAGAACAAGGAATTCGTTGATCCAGGATTCTTCGTGTACAAAGGTAGATCTCATGTAGCTTCATCTCCCGTGATCACTACAACTTCATCATGTTCATCAACAGCTGTCATAACTTCCACTTCATCAACTGTGCTTTCATCCACTTCATCCACCAGTACCACTCCGTCTACTTCATCAACCAGCCTTATTCCAACCACTGCATCATCTGAGATTGAGCCTGAATTTATCATCCACATTCCTTCTGTGCCTCCTACTTTCATCAATACTACTTTAGAATCTTCAGCTACTTTTGATGTTCCAGAGACAGAATATAACAATAGTTCTTGTATTGATACCCATCTTGGGCATCATTCCTTATCATCATCTTCAGATTCCTGTCTTGATACCCATCTTGGGCATCTACCCACTGGCACAGTGAATGGTCTTGATACCCATCTTGGGCATCCTATTACTCATCCAGAATCTACAAATGAGTCTGTTATCAACACAGCTGATGATAATGCCCATTTTGGGCATTCCACTGTTTCAACGTCTACACAATCTTTATGGTCAGATTTAAAAAGACTTAGTTTGCCTTCTCTGCCGAAGGACGAAAAAGAACTGGAAGACTGTATAATATGGCTGTGCGATACTATGGACCAATGTAACAGGCTACGCGGTATGGCAAAGCAAAACCTAGATGCCATCCGTCAACAGCAGAAGGAAAAGGAGACAATTCTTCAACTGGAAGCCGAAAACAGCCGTTTAAAGAAGGAACGTTGAAATGAGGTGTCGATTCGAAGTGTTTGGCCGTAATAAGTGATTCATCCATCATCTTCTATTCTGTGATCCATCTTCATCATGCATCATCTGACTGTCTTGGCTAAAATATTTAAAATTGTTTCCTTATTGGACTCTTTTTATGGACTGTTAAAGTTATTTGTTATATCACTGTTATTAATTTATTGTGTTTATTTTTCAGATATATATATAGACAGTATTTATTCTTAATATATTGTTTTCCTTAGAAACCATGATGGACAATAGTGAAATATTTATTGAGCTCATTTGTAATATATTGAATTAATTTATTGTAATTGTAGCTTTAATATATCTATCTGTCTTGAGACTAATGTGGGACACATTAGATCTTAAGAGAGGGGGAGTGTGACGGTAGTCATTTCCTACACACATTCTTTACCTCTTTTTATTGGGTTTTTATTAGGTTAGTTGTAAACAATATAGTCCCTTCCCTTTTTATATTTTACCGTGATCCCGGCGTAGTAATCTTTACTGGGACTTGCACTTGCAAGCCCGGTAGCACGGCCGGGCACACTTTCCACCGGGACTATATAAACCTTTTTCCTACCGGACTGGGGGTTCCGATAGCTTTTATTGTGCAGACGACGCCATTGTTATATCATTTTCTTTCTCCTGTTCACTAAATTATATTATTACCATCTAGGTATGTGTAGGAAATGTTTACCATGTTGGTGAACTCAATATTCGAGATTATAAGTATCAAATTACCGTAGTGTATAATTTTATTTCAATCCTGAACCTTGGGAATAAACTTCACCGTGGACATCATGAACACGAAACAAACCCCTAGACAAAACACACAAACCACGGTTACACAACCAAAAGCTTACAACAACAGGACTCATAAACAAACAAGACAAAAACAAAAAAATTAAATGAAATCTTATGGAAATTAAATATTTCACTTAATCCGACAAATTACAATTTTTTCCCCTTTGACCCAATGTAGCTCGGAAAACGGTAAGATCTACGCCAAATCCGTGACATACTATTAAAAGTTAAAAGCTTACATCAAGAGGAAAAAAAAAAAAAAAAAAAAAAAAAAAAAAAAGAAAAAATCCCAAAATCCCATCGACTTCCAATGAAAAATACAAATTGTAGGTTATCTGCAAATTTGAAATTTTGTCCCCATTCGGCCCCTCATAGCTCCGAAAAGAAACAAGTTATCAAATATCTGATGGTACAGCTCTATGATTATTTTCAAAAGGAATACATTGCATAAAACTGCATCAAATTGGACTAGAAATAAAAAAAAATGTAAGTTTTAAAAGTCGACTCTTTTGGGTCCCATTTACCATTTTACTTGCCATGTAAAATTCGTAACATACTCATGATAGGAAATTTAATAAGTAACACACTGAAATGAACCCCATCTAACTCCAATAGATAATAAGTAATTTACAGTCAAATATGTGAAAAAGACCTTTTTTAAAAAAGGAGGGGCCAAAATAACCAAAACCCATCCCAGCCTTATTTTTGTGTCAAGGAACACTGTGTAAAAATTTCATAAAGATGTGTCAACTGGAGCTTAAGTTATTGACTAAAAACAAAAGTGTCTACAGACGACGAGGACGCTGGACGACAGCAACGACGTCGACGACGACGACAATGCCATACCATTATACCACCTCAAATTTTTGCAATCCTATAAAAAAATCAACTTGTGGTAATATAATAGTAGAAAACTGTCGATGAAAGTTCATTATGCCAATCTCATTTGTATCCTTTTTTTGGTTGAACCAACGGAGATCGGTTTACCTACTATAGCTCGTAACAAAGGAAGGCGCAAGCTTTCGCACACAAATTTTATTAAAAAAAACGATACTTGCATAGAAAGAGCATCCAGACGAATATGCGTTAATTAGGGTAAGTAACTTCATCAGATATGTTTGCAATTGGACCTTGACCTGCAAAACGCTTTTTGTCACAGTACTTGTCTCGAGACAGAGAAAAAAAAGAATGTTTGATGCTTGTCACTTGATTGAACCAGACTTAATTTTACAAACTATAGCAGTACAACTGCTAATAATGATAATAATGATAAAAAATAATAATAGTAATATTAATAAATATTTCATTGAAGATCTTATGGTGGCTTTGAGTTGTTATTACTCCCCTTTGGATCGTTGTCTCTTTGACACATTCCCCGTTTCCCTTCTTTTTCCTAATAAAACAAGAAGAATATTATTAAAACACCTTTAGCTGAATTTCGTTCGTGTGTACCTGTTTAAAATAATGACATATTTATAATCATTATTATTATGATTATAATCAAGCTGGAAAGATATTAAGGAAAAATATTAGTTTCGCAAATATTGGTTGTCAAAAAGAGACTTATTAGTTTTATCTTTAGCGATGGAAAAGAAATTCAACCAATGAAAACAGCAGTATTTTATACCATATGTATTTCGTTTTAATATTGATATTGCTTTGAAAATTAGCTTTTATATATACTTAAGCACAGGTATTAATCATAGGTAAAAAGAGTTGTAAGAGAAAAGTCGAATCTTATAATTGTACATAGTATCGTAAATATGTCTTGGAATAACTCGAACAATGTGTCCACTGAATTGATAACCCAGTTGCCACAGGAAAAAACTAGAATCGTCATAGAATCTGGATATTATAATTTGCCTGAATTTGACCAGATATTGTACGTAAAATGCATTCAAATATTTGTCATAGTACTATTGTCTGTGTTGATAACAACTGTTGATAGTTATATCACGCGTTCAGTTTTCAAAAAGGAACATTTACAAACACCAGCTAATATTCTTATTGTCATTTTATTTATAACTGATATTGGATACGTTGTGTTTTATGCAATTACCTCATCTGTGGCAATAGTAAAGGGTAAAATATGGCTAACGGAATATTCCGCGAAACTTCTATCGTTTTTCAGCATGCTGTTCCCAAATTTGCAATTAGTAGGTATGGTTTTAATATCTATTGAAAAATATATTTATTGTATGCATCCTTTCAAGCACCAAAGATGGATGAGTAAAAAGAACATCTTAGTTATTTTCGGGGTAAGCACATTTTTATTGACAATATATTACGCTATATTAAATTCCTTGTATGAAGCAAGCTTTTATCCGACTATTGCAATGTGTTTTCACACGTTTGGTGCCGACCAGAAGTCAAACAAAAATAACGATTTTCTACATCAGTTACTTTTCAGAATTCGCTTGGTGATCCATGCAGGTATTTTGTCTTCAATCATCTTGTTCCAAAGTCTTACATTAGCGAGCTCAATTTTAACAAGAAACAAAATTAAAAAATCGACATCAATTACACTTCAACCCATTGAGAATCGGATGTGGAGAAGAAGGTTTTACAATGCTTTCTCTTTGTTTTCTGTAATTGTTGTGTACATAGCTTCATGGGGCTGGTTCATGGTAGTAATAGTGAGTGACACAGTCACCTCAACAGTAACCTCCCAACGAATAGGGATTATATGTACAATATTTCTACCTTCGATTGTAAATCCATTTGCAAATTTACTTGGAAATAAACCACTACGTGATGCAGTCTTGAAGAATAACGTTAAACCATTATGGATCGAAGCATCTCGACCAGCGAAAAACGTACGTTACAGACAAGAGCAGGGACGCCAATTTCAGGCGAAGCGTATCTCTCAAGAAGTAGAGAAGCGTCAGAGACAGCCTCAAGACTCTGTTATTGTAAACACTGGGGAACCAAGAATCACTTCCGGGAATAATGGCGATCAAGTATTTACACTATTTCTACAGAGTCTAAATGAAAGCAACGAACTATGTTAGTAAAGCACTGTTATTACTTTTGTTAAATTGAAGATCATTGACTCGTCAAGTTGGTTTGGTAGCAAGACTTGAGAGATTTTAAATGATGGTAAATTCCTTGTTATCATCTTCTATCCTTTACTTATAATACATATTTGAATTTTCTTATAAAAGGCAATGGTCTTTATAAAACTCCATGTTTGATATAATGTCCTATAGGTCCAGCAGGTCCTGTTCAAGTTTTAAACTTCTAGCAACATACAGTTGCGTTTACAGGAGCCAAACAATTCCCATGCTGTAGAAAAAAAAATGAACTATATTAATCCAATATGAACCTGATGTCCTTGAATTTATTGAACTGTTTTAACCTATAATTTCTGATGTTTAACGCATACGTTTTTTGAAAGTAGTCTAAAATATTTTGAAAATATCTAGATAGGGTAATAATAACATTATTACCGAACAGAGTTATCAAGAGCCGAAATCCATGAGACAAAAAGATAAATCAGGGGGGAAACACCGGTAAAATTGGCGACTGCAATGGTCCTGACTTGGTTCAGGCATTTCAAACCCCCCTTCCATTGCGGTAGTGTCCGATAGCAATTCAACAGCAATTGCCATTGAAGGCTAGGTTGTAGACACTTGAAAAAAAATCATCATCCCAGTACTAAGTACAAAAGAATTTTGAATCAGAGTTCGGATCGAAACTTCAAATTTCTCCACAATGGACTGATATCTTTTAAAAACTTTTTTAATGGTCGTATGAGACGCATTTTTTTGAAGCATTGATAAATAAGGTGATCACGGAGATAACTATGTCTAATAAGAAAGTCTGCATAATTTGTGCTATTTTTCGTGTAACAAGTTAATTGTGAAACATACACTCTGGAAGCTAATATATTACTGTCTATGTAAGGGAACTCGACAGTTTTGAAATTAAAATTGTCCATTGTGTCGTAATTTTAGTATTGAGATGACCATTTTCGTCAAATTCAAGATGTAAGTTCAAAAAGATGTAAATCTTGTGATTTATGTCGTTTCTTTTATCTGAAGTTCTGGCAGATATATTAATTGGATCCATTTAGCAAAAGATGCATTATTGATGAAAAAAACATCATCAAAATATCTATACATGAGATAGAAGGATTTGGCATCTTTATTTTATGATTCTTATTAAAAAAAATAATCAAACCACAGTATTCTTACCACATAGGAAATTTAAAAAAAATTAAAAAAGCGTTTGATTGAAATCTCCGGTGTCTTATATTAAGCCTTTTTGGTATTCAATATTATTTTAAAGGTCTTCGGTATTTTGTTATTTAGACTGCATTGTGGCTTTCTGTATTCGGTATGTTAGTTAAGCCATGTTCGAATAACAATATTTTGTGATTTCAAAATATGTTTAAAATGCATAAAACCAAACAAAATCCGAATAATCAGTACAGGGAGTTAAACCGCAAAATAAGGTGACCACGGAGATATCTATGTTTAATGAGAAAGTCTGCATAATTTGTGCTATATTTCGTGTAACAAGTTAATTGTGAAACATACACTCCGGAAGCTAATATATTACTGTATTTCATTGATTTTTTACTGGTTTATTTTATCTGCACTGAAGAGACGTAAGTTGTCAAAATATGCATCAGACAATAAAATTACATTTGAAAATAGCACACTAGTAGAGTATGTCATGATCCTTGGTGGAATGCAATTGCTTGATCTCGCTGGAGCAGTCAAGGAAAAGTAGTTTACCCATTCAAGACATACAAAGTAAAACAATGAAAGTTTAGAATAAAATAACCTACAATTATGAATACTTTGGCAAGCGAAGCTCAAAACCAGTAAAAGGAAAAACTAGTAATTAAACTAGGAAATGCTATCCAGTCTTTTATAAAGTCCATAATTAGTGTGTAATAAAAAAAAAGATCTAAAAGACAAAAAATCACAGAAAATCTACAATTAACAAAATGCGCAGTTAGCTTCAAATACTGATATAATATCCAATATATGATATTGTTAAACAACTAAATAATTTGTCAATGCCATCAGATGTTTGAAATAATGCGTGGAATGGGGTTTTCTGTATAATACTTCAAAATGGCAATACAGCTCATTAAAATTATTGCAGTCGCAGTTAACACATGTGTTATGGTCTCATGTTCATTTACTCCATATCCTTTCATAAAATATTCAAAAAAGTGTTACCATTCCTGCCTAAAATGTGTATGTTTTGGTCCTTGTCCTCTTTTTTCATTAAAATACATAAACTTCACTGCAAACTAGTAGTTTTATTTGTTTTTGTGTCTTGAATTGAAACAAGTCGGTGCAATGCCGAAGGAACAAAGAATTGGCAATTACGAAAATGAAAGTTCAAAGGCACTTAGGGACCGACCATTTAACCTGAAGGGGGGGTTATGGTTTTTTTTTTCTGGACGAAACAAATTATTTATTTTTTGCACGCGTATCAACAAAATATTTTTTTTCAAAATTAACATTATTTTTTTGGGCAGAAAGCCTCATTCAGAAAATTTTTTTTCATCATTTTGGCAGCCAAAATATTTTTTTCACATAAAATCAGATCCAAAATATTTTTTTAGAAAAAAACCATAGCCCCCCCTTCAAGTTAAATGGTCGGTCCCTTACAGTGTGAATTCTATTAAAACATAGAGTGAAATCAGGTGCTACGGAAGGGTAATGCCTGTGTCACACTACGCTACGACCATGAAGACCTTACTACGACCTGCAAGATTTAATGGTCGTGGAGAGGTCGTGGTACATTCGGCAAAATTTTGAGATTTCTACGATGTAACCACGACCAAACTACGATAATACAACGAACCGACTACGAACTCATTATGGTAGGTTTACACTGCCGATCAAAGCAACTCAACTGAACTCGATCTATGAATATTCATGAATATTCATTGATCGGGACACTGATCTTGAACGCTCGGGTTCGGTCTACTAACAAAATCGGGGCGATCTTACTAACTCTGCTGAACTCGAGCTGTGTTCCCGAATATTTTTGACATGTCAAAAAATATCGTGTAGAGGTCGTGTGCATTATATGTCGAGATCAGGTCGGGAATCAATCGGAGTCTGATCGAGGTAGTCGTGAAGAGGTCGAAAAGGGCTCGGTCTTGATAGAGTTTCAAAATTTTATCCGATCATGCCGACTTCTACCCGACTTAAACTCATTCGCTTCTCGAGTAATGCCGAGTCGCTTCCAGATCAACTCGATTAGTACTCGATCATTACTCGACTAACATGATTCTTTCTTTTTTTTCTATACAAGATCTTCCCGACCATAACCCGATTTTTCCCGACCTGTATCCGACTTTAACTCGACCACCCAAGACCTTTACTCGATTTAACACGACATCATGTCATCTTTTCACAATAACAGAACCCGAGGCTTTCTAGAGCTTCACTCTCTCACTAGGGCCTTACTTCAGTTTTTAAATACCCATCCAATGGACTCCAATGACTATTGTGATCAAGTTTGGCTGATGATCATCTTTGATATGATGAGAATATGCCGGATACTATCTCAAGTTGGGACCAGCCAAGGACTTTGGCAAATTGGCAAAGTAGTTTCAGAGTAGAAAGTATTTGAATGGATATCTAAGGTTGGTCGATTATTACATTATTGTCCCTGTTGTGGGCCATCTTGGATTTCATGGATACTATTTAGAAATTGGAACATCTAAGGACTATTTTGACCAATTTTGTATGCAATTGGTCCAGTGAAAATCCTTCTGGGAAAATGTTTAACTTTGTCCCCCTTTTGCAGTCATCTTGTATTAGCTGACGATATGACAGTCACTTTTTGAAAAGGGACCATCATTTGACAATCGTAACAAGTTTGGTCTAATTGGCTTAGGAGTTTTAGAGGTAACGTTTAAATGAGTTTTTGCATAAGATCCAATTTAAAACTACTAGTATATTCCCAGTTGACGGTTGTATTTGATTAGAAAAGGGCATGACTTTTTTCACATTGAACCAATCGCGATCTATCATGACTCGGCGGTTTCTGGGTAAAATATATTTGAATGCAAAATTCATGAACAACGGACACAAAATAATGGCAAAAGCTCAATCTCGCTATATCAGGATTGTAGAAAAGAATATTAGACTGTGCATGCTTCTAGTATAATTAAAGGATGATGTGCAGAGGGCTTAAATTCAATCGACTATTATAGTTATGCTGACAGAATTTGAAATTGAAACCAAGATGTACCCAATATACACACCCCATACCCTATATACATACGCCAGAAACAGATTCACTAAATACAGCGATGGAAACGTTCAACATTCCCTACCACACGCACACGATTCACACGATGAACGCACACGGTTCACACGTTGAGCGCACACGATTGGCACGATGAATGATACAGAAAGTTCTCAATCGTGTATCGTGTACCGTGTATCGTGTACCGTGTACCGTGTAACGTGCACCGTGTCGGTTAAAAAATCTTATATATTTTCATGAAACGAAATCGAAATGAAAAATGTCTGCGTGCAATAAAAGTCGAGATATTCTAGATTTCCCAGCATAAATAAAATGGTAATTTACAAATGCGATACATAAAGATAAAACCAATGTTAATTTTGACAAAAGAAAAGTTTTCCATATGAAATAGCGTGTTGCAAATTTTCTCCCAGGAACTGTCTCGGAGTCCACTTTTGCCGTAACAATACCAGAGTAGGGTCGACAAAAGCTTAAAATGTTGTAATTTTGTCAGAAAAATACATAAATTAAATAAACAATGTTTAATCAAAAAATAATTTACGTTAAATAAAAAAGTCCTGATATATACTGTAGTAATGAACCAAAGCAAATTACTTTTAAATAAGTTTACACATACTAAAATTTTCTTAATTTCAACATAATATATATTAGAAAGGACACATTTTCTCTATTTCATTTAATACCAGTGTCCACAATACTAAAACTTGATAGAATTTAACCATAAATATAAAAGATAGGGCACTTTTTCTCTATTTTATATTATACCGGTGTCCGCAATACTATAACTTAATAGACTTTACCAATAAATTTAAAAGATAGGGCACTTTTTCTCTATTTTATATTATACCGGTATCCGCAATACTATAACTTGATAGAATTTAACCATAAATATAAAAGATAGGGCACTTTTTCTCTATTTTATATTATACCGGTGTCAGCAATACTAAAACCTTCTATAATTTAACTATAGATATTAAAGAAAGGGCACTTTTTCTCTATTTAATATTATACCGGAGTCCGAATACTATAACTTGATAGAATTTAACCATAAATATAAAAGAAAGCGCACCTTTATTCTACTTTATATTATACCGCAATACGGTGTCCGCAATACTAAAACTTAATAGAATTTAACCATAAATATAAAAGATAGGGCACTTTTTCACTATTTCATATTATACCCGTGTCCGCAATACTATAACTTGATAGAATTTAACCATTAATATAAAAGATAGGTCACTTTTTCTCTATTTCATATTATACCCGTGTCCGCAATACTATAACTTGATAGAATTTAACCTTGAATTTAAAAGATAGGGCACTTTTTCTCTATTTCATATTATACTGGTGTCCGCAATACTAAAACTTGATAGAATTTAACCATAAATATAAAAGATAGGGCACTTTGTCTCTATTTTATAATATACTGGTGTCCACAATACTATAACTTGATAGAATTTAACCATAAATATAAAA